>OOFE01041522.1:15352-53591 GCA_900323365.1 Monocentris japonica | reverse complement strand
GGTGCATGTGAAATGTGAGCGAGACAGGTGTGTGAGTTTGTTTGGGTGTGTATGCGTGTTGTTTGTGTGTGTGTGTGTGCGTGTGTGTGTGTGTGTGTAGAGAGAGAGAAAGCACCTGGCAATGTGTATGGCCGAGGTGAGGTAAGAGGAGAGCCAGAAGATGAACATGCTTTATGGCAGTAGTAAAATTCTCCATGGTCCGTCTGCTAGGGAAGAGTCAAGGGCAGAATGTTTATGGCTCCCAAACATAATAAACTACCTCAGTGCATTTACCTCAAGCTGCTGTGTTTGGCCAGCCATGTCCCTCCACAGCAGCACTGAAGTGGTGAGTCTCTTCATGAATACTAACTATACCACTGTTGCACCATCATTAAATGTATCTTTACTATTTCTAGTATAGCCTGGGCTGCTAGTAAAGTAGGGAGCAGTAATGTGTGTCTTCATACAGTAAATATCAACTGGTCCACCTGCTCTACAGTATGCTTATCTACGCTAGTTGATTGCATTCACATCTTGTGTTACCACAATGTATGCAATACAGAGGCTATGAACAGCTAATGTCTCAGTGAGTTACATCTTTAAGGGGTCAAAATACAACAAAGTACAACAACAGAACAACAATAGACTCAATCCAATATTAGCTCAGTCTCCATTACAAACATGCCACAAAATTACTAGACGTCTGTCTGGGCAACCTGCCCTAATTTAATTAAACTATTATGAGACTGGTTGATATTTTGGGTAGGAAAAGTTTTTATTTGTTCTTCTTAGTTCACCATATGGGCTGCCCCCCATAACGCAACCCACTTTTACCTACATTGAGCCAGATGAACAGAGAATGAATTTAAATCTCAACACGTGATTAACATCCTGACTGGAAGTGTCAGAAGTAACATACCTCACACCAATGAAATGTGTAACACCCTGAAGTCACAACACAACTACGTATAAAATCTGCAACATCATACCACAGAATAAACTATACTGAGTGACCATGATTTGGATAGGGAACCTGTATATTCCCCAAATCCAAACTGTGTCACATTGAAATTGGTATACATTAAGTTATGATTAGTTGTCAAAAAAAGGAGATAGCTGCACCAGCTCCTGGTATCCAGAATAGTACCTTTCTTCATAGGATGTAGAGTACATCACACACTCATAAGTCCTGGTGCACAGAGGCACTCACTCTGTCTGAATCCTAACATCATTTTACATCCAGGCTCTGAAAGCTGCTGTCAAGGGATACAAGATTTATTTGCCTGTAATTGCCTAATTTTGCCTTTCCTGCAGGCTCAGAGGGAGCCACAGCCCACCAATAGACGGCCTAACCTTGCCTACTGAAGAACAGTCCAAGGATGTAATACTGTCAGCTTCTCATAGTCCTTGCTCATGATTTATCATTTCCTCAGCCCCACTGCCTCCCTCCCTCCCATTCCCTACCTTCTGCTTGAACAAACACTTAGCGAGTTGTTATGGCTTTGCTCATTGAAGGTAAACTGAGGTGTGTGTTTGTAATGCAGCACAAAGGAGGGAACTGTTGATAGAGGGAACACAGAACTGAGAGAAGATGTGTTGAATGACTGCTGCGTACCCTAGATGGGTTGTTTGTCAGGATCAATAGCCTAGTCTGAACAAGCAAGTCAAGGAAGTGTCTGTTATGCTGAGGTGGATGCAGGTCAATGATGGTGGTTCACTGATTATGAATGTTTACTCTTGTGCAGTGCTGAGAATGGCAGCTCAGTCACATCAGAAGGATGCTTTTGAAACAACCCACTCATTTTTTCCACACCATTTCTTAAATCTATAGTTCTGTAATTGCTTAATGCTGGGGTGTATAACCCCCACACCAAGGATTTAAAAAACACTGATATGTAGTTCAGTCCAGTCACTGACATTCAACTACAAATAAATACCTTGGCTCCGACAATAGACGACATAAATATGATGCTGTCCTTCTACTTCATATTCAATAAAACAATCTGCCTATTAGGGCCACAGTACATTTCTGACATGATTTTAAGGTATGAACCCCCCCAGACCCCTCAGATCAGCTGGGGCCGGTCTGTTAAATGTTCCCAGAGTAAACACAAACTGCGGCGATGCAGTGTTCAGCTACTATTTGGCACATAGCTGGAACAAACTACTGGAGGACTTGAGGCTCGCCTCAACACTGACCTCATATAAATCCAGCTTAAAAACCTGTATTTCCTCTACTGCCTTTAGCTAAACTGTCCATCCTGCTGAATTTAAACTTTTATCCTCTTCTTAACTTTTTTACTTTTACTTATTTTGATTCCATTTCAATATAAATTGTCTTTTTTATTATTTTTAATGTCCTTGTTCTTATTAAATGTTTGATACATCTGTAAAGCACCTTGAATTGCCTATGTGTATGAAACTTGCTTTGTCACTGCTTACACCTCTCTGTCCACTCCCTCCACTACACACACATCACACACACACACACACACACACAAGCCTTTGCACACATATGAAATAAGCTATTCCCACCTAACTATATATATGTAACATAGCTATCACTCTCAGTGAGTTCTACTTTAATTCTCCCAGGGCTCACCCTTATTTCTAACAGTTTAATATTTCCTCCTCCCTCTCTTTTATTCTTTTTATCTTTCATATTCTTCCTCCCTCCCCAGCTCATGTGTTTAAGTGTGCAGCTGTTGCTGTCAATTGCTTTAAGTTCATGAGAAGGGGGTTGAAGCATGCCCAGAGAGAGTGATGTGACGTTGGATTGTGGGGTGTTGGAAGAGTAGGAAAAGTGTGGGTGTGTGTGTATATTCGGGGTGGGGGGTGGTAAACTAAACCACAGAAGTTGGCATCTAACAACCTGCTCAAGACCCGGATCCAGATTCCAATTCCAAAGGACTTCATCTGGTCAACAAACCAAGAACAGCAGTGAATCAAAGCTGCCAAAGATATTCTTAGGCCTGCACTGGTTGTGTGTTGCTGCTCTCCTGCACTCCTTGGACCCAGACTCCCTCAAACATGGAGACCCAACGCTGCAAGGCCATGGAGGACTCCAAGACCGGAGAAGAGGGTGAGTGTTTGACTAAGGGTGGATGATCCATCACAAGAGCTCTTGCAGATTTTTCTAATTTGTGTGGGAAAGTCAAATTAGGGCTAATCAAAGTCTTGCAGTGTTTTCTTTATGCAAACATACTTTTTGACACCTCCAACACATTGAAAATGTTCGATGTGCTGTACATTTGACAGGCAGTAGATTTTGTTTTACCTATGTGTGTGTATTTAAATGTAACGATTCTGTACAGGTATGATATGACTAGCTTGTCAGGACGTTCACCGACACGTATAGTAGTGTTCCTGCAAACAACTGTGTCTCTGTCAGTTGTCTGTCAGCCATATTTATGTGTATTGTAGCCAGATACATTTACTTACACACACACACACAAACACACACTATAAACAGAGTTTGTGAGCACTCCCTAACCGCATATAGTAAACCTTTTTATTGCAACTCTGTGGGCTCCCCTGACCTCTTTGCACTAGTGTTACATAACTGGAGTTGTGTGTCAGATGTTCTAAATAACCATTAACACTGACACTGGGTCAGAGATAGCCGGAGTCTGCACACTGGGATTACATTACAAACAAACAAACAAAGCAGGATCAGAGTGGCATTATGAGCCAAAATGGGATTTATTTCTAAAGCCAAATAACAAAGGCTATCTCTAATATATGAAAAACATCTTGTCACTCAGGGTGTTTAATTTAGGGCCATGGCATTTTCCATTATTTTCTTTTATGTTTTTCGCTTTGAGTATAACTATTTGCTATATTAACATTATGGAACATCTCTCTGTGGTTGCCATAGCAGGTATTGCTGTGGATGCAGAGCTGGCCAAAGCCATCATGGCTCGGCATTTCCTTCCATCTCTCATTGTCACAGAGGCGTGGGAGGGCTACATCTTTGCTGACCTAGAGATCCGCATCAAGGAGTCCACAGACCTCTACGGAGCTGTACTCTGGCCCTCCGTACGCACACACTCATGTATCCCTATATCCAGCTGCAATACCTTCAAAATCTTTATTTAGTGATGTTAAATTTAGCAGCGATTCAGTTCAGAAGTAATTTATCAATACTGATGATGAGCTAAAACCATACAACTGAATACTGAACTCTGATATCCCACAACAGGCTCTGGTGTTGTGTCATTTCTTGGACACCAACCGTGACAAGTACAACCTGACAGACAAAAATGTGATTGAACTGGGCGCCGGAACCGGGCTGGTCACCATAGTATCCAGTCTGTTAGGTACTGATAAAAATCCTGTTTGGTTTGTGTTTGTTTATAGTGCCTCTTTCTTCTTTCACCATCATATTTTCTCTTTCTTCTCTCTCTGAGCCTTTTTGTATGTCATTCCCTCTAAGTCTCAGCTGCACTACCTATCTCCAGGTGCTAAGGTAACCTCCACAGACCTACCAGATGTGTTGGGGAACCTCCAGTACAATGTTCTCCGCAACACCAGAGGGCGTTGCAAGTACATCCCCCTAGTACGTTTGTGCTGTTATTTGACATGGAATGTGTAGTTGGCAGTTTGGAAATAAGGGGTAGAAAATAAAGGTCTAAAATACATCTAAAAACCTCAGTGATTTTACACCAACAATCTTATTTTCAGGTCACTGAGCTTACCTGGGGCCAGGAGCTGGAGCAGCGTTTCCCACGTGCCACCCATTGTTTTGACTACATCCTGGCAGCTGACGTGGTCTACTCCCACCCTTACCTGGAAGAGCTGATGGACACCTTTGACCATCTGTGCCAGGAAGACACACAGATCTTCTGGGCCATGCGCTTCCGCCTGGACCCAGAAAACAGCTTTGTGGAGCGCTTCCAGAAACGCTTCCACCTGGAGGAGCTGTATGACCTTCCCAGTCTCAGTATCAGACTCTACCGAGCCTGGAGGAAGGACAAGGGGACCACGCCTTGCTCAGGGGAGGCTGCTGCATAGACTATTACCGTCCAGAGGCTCAGGGACTCTGTGTGTGTGTGTGTGTGTGTGTGTGTGTGTGTGTTTTTTATATCTCATATGTATTCTTATAATTGGGACCCTAAGATATATTAAAGAAAAGCACAATCATTTTATTGACACTTTTTTTTTTCAGTTTCATATTTTTCAGAGATTTTTTGTGTCACGTCACCTCCTGTCAAGTAACAAAATCTGAATGAAAAGCCTGAAAATAAAAGTGTGAAGACTTTCCTCTCTCATAACATATATAGATACATACATATATAGATGAAGCATGTTAATAATCATTCATTAAGACTAAAGTACACAAGTAAAATAACATTTTAATTTAAAATTTTGAATAAAAGAATATGCTTTAATCCAAGTCATTTATATTTTGTTTATTATTTACTTATTTTATATTAAATAAACCCTATATTATTTATATTATATTTTTTGGTAAGATAATTGAATAAAATGAGGCCTGTTACTAAAAGTACCCCACAGTCATTCCAACTTTTACCTCTAGCTTTGTTACTATAACAAGAAGTAATGTTATCCCACCATATTATGCACTATGTGCTACTCAGTAGCCTAGCATGGCCACCATTCAGTCACAGCTATTGTACATTTTGGAAGCTAACCAATTGGCTGGATTATCTACTTGCTAGAACTAGGTTAGAGCCACCTGCTATTATTATGACCTATTTAATCCTGTATCTACATTATGATCTTAAGTCCCCCAACATTTTCAGCTTTATTTTCTGCCCTCTGTCGTTCTCTGTCATCTTATTCATGTGATGGATATGTGTTATTTGGCTGCAGGAAGACAGAAGTGGTGAAGAGGTGGATAAAGGAGAAATGGAGAGAATATCTAAACCAGAACAGAAAAGCATCATGCATCATTGTCAAGACAAACACATACTTACCTTCATGTGGAAGCAACTGAAATTGTGTTATGCCTTGTTGAGATATCGCTTAACTTTATTACTCTTTCATCACTTTCACTTTCCTCTCCTTGTGAGAGGAGGACTGGGTCATTGTGCCATTTGTTATAAAGAGATCAAAGGTGCAGGTGTAAGGTGTTGTAGTGTTGCCTTTCATCAAGCTTGAAAAATTCTTTTGTTTTTCCAAATAAGACTGCTCCCCAGCAACAGTAAATATAACAGCTGGGCAATGACTTCACCACTCTCCACTGGTGGTTCCCTATAACCCTGTCTCACCTCCCTCATACCAAACTATACAGGGCAGAGAAAATACTAAGGCCTGGGTGGGGTTTCAGGTTCTAGGGGATGGGGAGGATTTAATATGATGATACCAGAAACTGGAGAAGTGATATTTGTTTGACAAATGCTGGCAAAATCTATTGGAGGGAAGTTTAATTGAGTTTTAGGTTGCAGGAGCCCCTTCTTTTCTTGGGGTCTGCATTGGAAAACATGCATGCCAACCCTCTCTTGTTACCTCCGATCTCTGGTGAAGCAATTGAGGGCATTGCAATGAAGTGAGGGAGCACATACAACATGGATAAGTTTCAAACTATGTGCCTCATTTTTAAATAGACCAGGCTTTTGGCCTCACTGCATACCTTTGATCTTCTGCTATGTCCATTGTCAAAGGACAATACTGTAGACAAAATGTGACACTGACTAAATAACAATCAAATAGGATGAACGTTTTTAAGTGTTTAGACCTTTAAATGTTCCTGTGATGAATCACAGACTCAGAGTGACTTTGCCAAACACATTTATCATCTTATAATCTGTGACTTGGCTTTGTTTTCAGCAGGGCTCATTGTATGTCTCTCTGTCTCTATTTAGACTAGGTTAAAAGGATGCATTAGCAGTTCAACATACTGACAACAAGAGAAAATACGCAGTGTGTATGAACTCATAATCTTATCCAAAGTGTACAATATCATATAAGGTTATTTTATAGTCTCGGTAGCAAATCATTCAACATAGTTTGTTCAGAGAAGAAGGCAGTAGGACCTTCAACACACTTTCATATTATAATCACATTGAACTGCAGACTGTGGAGGCTTCTGGAAAGTACCTACAAGGGAGTCCATCAGTCCCGGGACACTGAAAGCAAAGACCCGGGCTGTTGATATTAGGATATTTCAGTAAATCTCTCTCTCTCTCCCTCTCTTTCTCTCTCTCTCACTGACTCATCTCTCTCTTTCAGCCTGTTGCTTTATTGTGTGTATCTGCATGCACTCTGTTTTGTATCTAGTGTTATTGCTTATGTTTATTTCACATGGGCACCCCTCTAAAAATAGCTTGTGTCCTTGTGATGATGATGGGAGTGTCCAACAGGATGCTGATTCTCTATAACCTCGCAGTCAGCGGTCTCAGGATGCAGTCAGATTGCTCCTCAGCTCAATCTCTGGAAAATAAACCTGCAGCAGGTAGGTAAACTTGAATGTGTTGGGCTAGTTTGCAAAGCTATGGAGGATGTAGCGATTCAGAAAGATGTACTGATTTGTTGAATAAGACCTTGAATAGTACAGTGTATGTTTACTCTATTGTGAAAAGTGGCTCTTGCTTATCCAGAGTGAAAAATAATCACATACAGGTGAACAATCTGAGGAGACGAGTGAAGTTTTACATGTTTACTGTGTTCTGTGTATGCACAAATATGGGACTAGATGACTGTGGTCATATTAGAGGTCATATTAGAGGGATGTCTTGTGAGACTTGTTTTCTCTATTTAGCTGGCTAGATTATATGAGTTGAAGCATAAGAAATGATTGCATAAGCACTAACAAAGTGAGGTTTAGAGAGAGGATGAACCCGAAGCGAAGCAAAATTTGTGAATAGAAAAAAAGTGACAACAGACAGAGGGGATAGCAAAAAGATTAGGAGCTTGTTTATACTGTATTATACTGTATTACAGTAATACTACTGCAAGTTACAAAGTGGTCAAGTTACAAAGTGGTTTACAGAAGAGTAAGAAATCATCAGCAAAAAAAGTGAAGTAAAAGTGAGATAAGATATATAAAGCAAAGCAAGAACCATAAATGGGAGAACACAAACAATTAATAAAAGGTTATTTCATTAAAGCAAAAAAAATCTGTTTGGATCAATGAAAGAGCCTGAAACATTTCTAGTTGCATTTCTAGTCCACGTGACACATTTTCTCGATTTTAACAGGCATATCTGATTTCATCTGTCTCTCCAATAGTTAGCAGGGTTTTATATGGATACTTTGTCCACATCATACTTTGTGGAGGAAAACAATTTCATGATAAGCGGGGAAGAGGAGGAGGAGGAGGAGGGAGATGGGGAGGTCAGGCAGAAGGCAGAGGGAACAGAAGGTAAGATTCTCAAGCTTTCAATGAAAGTGAGTAGAGATGCAGTACATGTTGATTCAGACCAAAGAGATGTGAGTGACTGTGAGTAATTTTTGTGCCATTCAGATGTTTTGCCCAGCAAAGAATCAACTGTCCAGCTGGAGCAAAGACCAGTCTGGGCTCCCTGTTTCTACTACAAGGCTGATAAAGAGGTATACCATTGTGTCGGGCAGGAGATCATCATCCAAGGGTGTCTTGACTCTTATGCAGGCATGATATGGCCAGCGGTGAGTAGCACTATTATTAAGCCTGTCAATTTTCCTTCCTGTACTCTTTACCTTTGTACAAAATCCTACTATTTTACTGTGATCTATGTTGTCATACAGGTATTATTGAATGTCACAGTATTAAGTAGTAATACTGAATGATAAAATGATCTTCATTTCCCTCAGGCACTGGCCCTCTGTCACTATCTTGAGACTCATCGTGAACAGTTAACTCTTCTAGACAAGGCTGTCCTGGAGATTGGGGCAGGAACTGGCCTCTTGTCCATTGTGGCAACACTACTTGGTAAGTAAGAGGAATGCGCGACCCAACATTTATGCCATAAAGACAAACTTATTCTCAGTGGCACATATCTGACATGATGTGTGCCGAGAAATGAGTTCGGAGGAAATGTTTTCTAATTGTGATCATCAGGTGCCTGGGTGACAGCCACAGACCTTCCAGATGTTCTGAGTAAAATGAGAGTCAACTTGTCCAAGAACACCAGGGGGCACTGCAGGCATACACCCCAGGTGGCAGCTCTGTCCTGGGGTCACGACCTGCAACACACCTACCCTAAGTCTGTTTATCGCTATGACTATGTGCTGGCGGCTGATGTGGTCTATCATCATGACTTCCTGGATGAGCTTCTGGTCACCATGAAGCATTTCTGTCAACCAGGAACAACGCTGATCTGGGCCAATAAGGTCAGGTTTCCGACAGATCTGACTTTCATTGAGAACTTTAAAAAGGCTTTTCACACAAGCTTGCTAGCTGAAGATGGGGAGATGAAGATCTTCATGGCGACTTGCAGAGGTGGAGAGAGAGAAGGGGATATGGTGGATCAGCTGAAGGATGAGCTGAGAGAAAAGGAGGAAGAAGAGGGAGAGAGGGAGGGAAAGGAAGGAGAGTGGGGGGGAGAGAAGGAGGAGGAAGAGGCTGAGGAAGAGAAGAACAAAGAAAAGCTTATGGGAAAACTGCAAGGTGAGGTTGAGGTAAAGGAGAAAGAAGACTGTGTTGAAAAGAAGGAACAGAAAGACAGAAAACAAATGGCTGGCAACGTGGAACAATGCCAAGAGGAGCTTCACTATGTCAGTATAGAAAAGAATAGGGTGAGAGAGGGTGAGGAAGAGGAGAGGCAGAGTCAATCATCTGAGCAGGTAATGGATCTCAAGGATGAAGGCTATGAAGAGGATGACAAGGATGAAAGAGATAACAATGACTCAAGATGTGGCGCTGCAGCCAATGACACTACAGGTGAGTCATCATCAGGATCAGTGTACCAGCTAAGTTTGTCATCTACATCCAGTTTAGATCTAATGTTAAAAATTTGCTGATATTTTGTTGATAGCAATCTCTGCTTTGACATAAATACAGATGCAACCTGTAAGAATGTGCAAGAGTTTTTAGCTTGTTTTATCAAGTTTGGTTGGTCAACCTTTTGTTGCCTGGTTTAACAGCGTAAAGGACTACACCAACTTTTTGGGACATGTTATGATAGGAGTATCACCAAGATCACGTCTCTGGTCTCTCTGTCCTGTGCACATGCTAACGCATACAGTACGTTAACTGGCTGTAGGAAACTAGCATTATCTAACATAGTAGACCTTTTAGTAATCCAGAGTTGGTGGGGTTTTTCTGCCAATCCTCTCACATAATGAGTAAGTTGACCAATGGGCCAGTTTCCCAATAAGTTGGTGCAGTCCTTTAACCTTAAACAACAAACAGACTGGGAGTGACGAAGCCAGTAAGGTTACTGGTGTGAGCCAGGAACAACTAAATGAAATCACTATGAGGAAGGCCAATGCCATTCTCAACTGTCCTAGTCACCCCTAAGAGGGCAGTTCGACCTGATGTACCTTAGGCATTGCTTTAGAGCGTCTAAACTCAACAGTAAAAGAACAAGAGTCGAATGTATACACCTGCAATTAGACTTCTTAATCTACACATGAAATGATGTAGAATCTCATGCCTGTAAAAAACTACTATTCTAAAAGTACTCAATTTGAACTGACAAGTGTCCTTATAGAGCGTTATATCAAGCTATTAACTGCCCAACTGATGTTGACTTTATCGTATATATGTTGTGGCAATGTGTTTTATGATGTTATGAGTTTTTATTGTTTTTGTTGTGTTTTTTATTTATTTTCACTGTCAACCCTGTCTGTAAACCAAACTTCCCTTATGAAACAATAATGTTTAAAATGAATGGAATTGAAATTCTTCTATAAAATGTTTAGGATTTAGTCAGTCTTCTCAATGCAGGGGAGGAGCACATGAAGCAGCCTGCCGAGCAGCAGCAGAGAAAGCCAGCCTGGGCTCCTAGCATCTATGCCAGGATTGGTAAAGACATCTACCACTATGTCGGGCACGAGATTACCATTTATGAGTCCATAGACTCCTATGGAGCAGTGATGTGGCCAGCGGTGAGTACCTGTGAAAACATTAAATAAACACCACAATGCAGGTTGCCGACACTGCTCTTTTCCCCAAATAGTATACTACATTTCTCACCAACAACAGTTACATTTATTCTAAATCATTATGACTGACCTTCCTTTTATGACTCTATTGTGTTTTTATTGCTGGAGCATACCTACCCTATGTGTTTTAATCCTTTTGTAAAACACTTTGTAACTAAGTTTTGAAAAGTGCTTTATAAATCAAGATTATTATTAGCAGTAAACACTGTTTTAAATGACAGAAAGTTACAAAACACTGTTTGACTTAACAAAATACAGGATGAGATTTGCATCACCATCTCACAGGAAGGAAGGCTGTATCATTTGTTCCTGCTGCTTCCCTCTGTCCCGTAGGCATTGGCTCTCTGCTCCTTCCTGGACACCAACAGGCAGAGGGTGGACCTGCAGGGGAAGGAGGTTCTGGAGTTGGGAGCAGGAACAGGACTGGTAGCCATCGTGGCCAGTCTGCTGGGTGAGCAAACATTCACCAATTCAAACAACTTGCTCAAACCAACATAAGAATCAGAATCACCAAGTAAATGTGCAAGGAATTTGACTGGACTTTGGCAATGACATCATAAAATGATACACAAGAAAACACCAAATACATTGACTTGAAACAGAAATGGGTGGATTTGTATTGAGTTGGTATTGTAATGTAGCATGCTATGATATGATTTCCCCCGTTTGAACTGTATTGCTTGGTTTTACCTGTGCTACCTGTGTTACCAATCTTGATTTTCCCTGCATCTCTACAATCGATGGACCTGTGTTGCAAAGATACCATAAAACTCAACGACATTATTAATGCTATTGTGGTTACAGTAATAACACAGGTCATGATTCTATGTCTTCAGGAGCTTCTGTAACAGCGACTGATTTACCTGAGATCTTGGGTAATCTAAGGGCCAATGTGTTGAGGAACACCAAGGGTCACTGCAGGCATACACCCCAGGTGGCAGTTCTATCCTGGGGTCACGACCTTGAACACACCTACCCTAAGTCTGTCTATCATTATGACTATGTGCTGGCGGCTGACGTCGTCTATCATCATGACTTCATTGATGAGCTTCTGGTCACCATGAAGTATTTCTGTCAACCAGGAACGACGCTGATCTGGGCCAATAAGGTCAGGTTTCAGACAGATCTGACTTTCACTGAGAACTTTAAAAAGGCTTTTCACACAAGCTTGCTGGTTGAAGATGGGGAGATGAAGATCTTCATGGCGACTTGCAGAGGGGGAGAGAGAGAAGGGGATCTGGTTCATGGATAGATTTGACTTTCCACAAGAACACCTTTCACACAGCATTGCTGGCTACTTTATGTACATGGAGATTTGCAGTATATGCTCTCCTATCAAGGATACAAAGGATAGAGCATTCTGGATGTCTCACTCACTGTTCAAACCTCTTACTGACTGTTGAACTGTTGAAAACAAAAAGAATTTAGACTTCTGAATTCTGGATTTACACAGGAATAACCCCATGTGACCTAGGTCTGATACCACATTTAGCCTGCAATAAAAAGGTCCAATCTGTGCTACATAACGTTAAAAAGTTGATGTTCATTTGTAAACCTAGCTTTTGAATCACAAATCAACAGTTGACATCCAGATCACAACAATCAAATGATAGGTCAGTATGTCTGCAAAGATGAACAATTTACCATTTTTAGCCAGGGGAATTGCAAGAGAATTTTTTTTTACAAATATTTTCATTGTTGACGTTGATGTTACAATACAGATACACACAATAATAAAATATATAATGTACACAATGCACATAATGTCTAGTAGTTTTTTTTTTATGACCATCTTATGAGGTGTTAAAATCTTAGGAACAGCCTTACCCTATCTCAAACATGTATTCTTCAGTCTGTAACTACAGATCTCTGATCAGAGCTTAACAAACTCTATGACAAGCAATGCCAAAATGTGATAAATAAAACACTAGCTTCCAATGTTTTACGAAATATGTAATTTGATATACGTTTTAGTAAGCAAGTTACACTTCAGATGTAATTTCAAAACACATGACTAAATATAGACTCTGTAATCAGATGGGATACCGCTGGGGGCCAAATTTAACCTGCAAGGCTAGCGCTGATCTACTCTATGTACTGTATGTAATGTGCCCAGACCACTCTTAAGAATCCCATTTCAATCTTGCTATACACTAAAACAAGTGACAACCACAGCACACTTTAATTCTTCCAAATCATTTTTATTCAGTGTCATTTTGCCTGTTTGTGACATTATTCCATGTGTGATCACAAAATAGTGTGACAGTAGCTAGGCTTTTCTCCATGTCGAGGAAGAATGGTTATAAAATAATACTACCAACATACAACTTTAAACACACATTATGTAAAATATTGGCATTTGCTAGGTTTTATGATTACTTCTAAATATAAATACTAGAATGAGGTCTTTCTGACACCAGCAGCGTGAGAGCAATAGAGATATGAGATATGAGAATCCTGTTAGGTGCCAAGAATGGACGGTACAGTCTTGAAGTGGAAGTTAAGGCCGTTTTCGGAGAAACTGTCGTTGGCAACACGTAGACAGCTGAACCCTGAATGTAATTTAGCTCTGAACCAAAATCCACACATGGGAAGAAAGAAGGAAAAAAAGTAAGCAGCGAGAGAAAAGAAGACACAGAGGGTAACAAGGTAAAGATTAGCCTAAATAACAAACGCTACACTCTGAGGTTTGGAGGTTTATGAGCAAAAAAAAAAAAAATCAAAAACCCAACTCCAATAAACACCCAGTGCACTTGTGGAGATCTACGTTGATATGATGTAGCCAAGCTGTGTGGTAATAGCTCTACCTGCACTCCCAAGTGGCCAGTTGGTAATGCCTTTCTACTGCAGCAAGTGCACACAAGTTACTGCTGAAATGAAATTACAATAGGAACACCAACTTATAGGATATCAGTACGGTGTCATTACCACGAGCTGCCAGAACAGCTTCACTGTGCATGGCATGGATTCTGCAAGTGTTTGTAGCTCTACTGAAGAAATACAACACCACGCTTCCATGAGAAACTGCCTTCACTTGTTCTGATGATGGAGGTGGAAAATGGCACCTCAGACATCATTCCAGAAAATCCTGTGTGTTAGCATGAGCTGAGATCTGATCCGGTGACTGAAACACCCATGGCCTATGTATGTTGTTTTCATGGTTATCACACCATTCACTAACCACTCATTCCACTATGTATGTGGGCATAGTCATCCTGGAACAAACTAGTCCCACCAGGACAGAAAGGAAAGGCTGTGGGATGGTGAGCAGACTTCAACCATGCCAGGAAAACTGCACCAAACATAACAGAGCCATTATAATTTAATTAAAACTATAATATACAGTTTATATCTCGTTTACGTAGATATATCTTTAATTTTGCTAGTAACCTGTTGGCAGTGGGGAATAAGGGCATACGCCGAACTCCCCTGCCAGTGGCGGGTTCAACTTCATTACTCCAACTTGTACATTGCATGATCCCCATTTTGCACATGGCATTGCAAGAACAAACAGCCATGCATCCTCATTCTTTGCAGTTTTCAGGCCATGTAGTGTTAATGTAAATAAGGTGTTTGGGGGGAAAAAAAAAAAAAAAAAAAAAAAAAAACTCACCCCCCAGACACACATATATATAGAGCTGATGGCTGACACTTTCAGTTCAGTGGTAAGGAAACATTCACTTACACAAATATACTCAAAAGTATACATACAATCATTCACAAACACACACCCATGAAAATAATGACATTGGGTATTTCAGAATCTTGTTCTGGGTCCGAAAACACTTTGAAATTGAAACAAACTAAAATCTGCAACCAAATAAATCTAAATTTTCTTTACATCCTAGAAGACATGCATATATGCAAAATACATGAATGAGAATAATATTTGTATTATATACTTACATTGCATCTTTATATTTTGTGTTAAGTGTGTATGTACATTTTATGATACTGTATACAATTGCAACATTTTGAATGTTGCCGAGAATTATCTCGAATACTGTGTGAACATTTCACAATCAAATGTGCTCTGAACATCCTTCCGCCACCCACAACTGAACAGAGCTTCAACCCTTGAGTTTTCTTCAGTCTAACAGAGTGATGTCTGTAAGTGGTGGTCAAAGGTGTGGTTTAAGTAACCTTCTCTGGAAGCTATTGAAAGCCAAGCAAGAAAATGGTTGTGGCTTTGCATTCCAATTTCATCAGCGATTGAGCTCTGGCATACAGCGCATGGACACATCATACTGCTGTTATGACCTTTAAAACTACATTGACACCAAAGGCTGATGGGTGAAATGATGACGAGCGTATTGTAATGAAGAGAACCCCTGCGCTACAGATTCTGCTGCTTCCTATGGACAAAACCCATGTGCCACTTCTCCTCCCATTAGAAAAGGTAAGGTACTGGTAGAAAGGCACCTCAACATTGTCTTGTGTTCTGAGACAGTGAATTCTAGTCTAAGCCTAAAATGACTGACGAGACTAAATACTAACATTTCATATCAGCAAAGCTGGCTTGGACAATTACAAAAAAAAAAAGTGAAGTTCTAGTTTGACCAAAGCCTCCCATTTAATCAGGTGAACAGGCAGACTGTGACCTCATAAGTTGTGTCCAAACATTGTACAGCAGCGTATCCTCATGGTCTTCTTATATGGCCTCAAAAGAGCTTTTTCTGGGGGTGGGTGGAGTATCACACAACTGTTTTTCTTTTTCTAAACACTTGGGACACAAGGGCCCTTTTACAGCATGTATTCATGTATGTATGTATGTATAAATATATGAAACATGGAGTCTGGACAGCTGCGTGTGAGAAGATGTCAAAGCCTCCAGTTCTGCAGATGACACCAAAATAAAGGAAACACTCAACTAAGACAGCATTGGCATACAGTTTCAACCTGCCTTGACAGAGATTCAGACTAAAAAGAATAAAAGCGATAAATTCAGTAATTTGCTGTTTTGCTGATGGTGGATTTCAAATGGATAATGATCTAGCAACTGAGTCAGCCAGGCCATATGGTTTACAGTGTTTTGAAGCTGAGCAAACCATTCAGTGACCACCTGTGCCTTGTTGATGGAAGCAATGTCATCTCTGAAGGGACCAGTCCCCTATGGATTGAAATGCTTCCCCACAGGATGAAGGCAATCATGAATAGCTTGGTCTATTGGCATTTCCTATACTTTGTAAAAGTCTCCATGCCAGGAGAATGCACCCACGCCTCCTTTTTCCTTCATTTTGGTGATTACCTACATCTTAATTAAAAACACTAGTCTATTTGCAAGAGAGGCAGCTGGTTGGTCAGATGCATAGACCATGTAACCCTGAGGGACATGATATCTGAGTGACCATGTATGGACTGTGTATGGCCGTGTTGCTTGTGCATGCATGTGTGTGGTGTCGGTGTCTAGAATGGTGTGTAGTCTACAGGGTACATGATAGGGAGCCAGTTCTCAGTGAAGGTGGCGCAGTGTGTCCATCCAAGGTGTCGCATCAGCTGGGGAAAAGAATAAAACAAAAACAAAAAAAAGAGGAAGTGAATTCACTGGACAAAACTGATTGGACTACAGTTGGCATTGCAGGTTTGTTCATTCATAATTAATGTGTTAAAGTTACTTCATAATTCATTTGTAGTGCAAAACACATGACTAACAGCAAGCAGTGAACAGCAAGCATTTACATCTTTAAAAATAGTATCGACAAAACATGGCAAAACACAACATACACTCAGTGTACAAAATATTAGGGCCACCTTCCTACTGTTGAGTTGCAGCACATTCTGCACAATTCACATCCATGGAGACTAAAAACCCTCTAACGTCTCCTCACCTTCATCTCCATCTCCCCTTCATGACTGAAGTGGATTTAATGGGTGAAATCAATAAGGACTCACAGCTTTCACCTGGATTCACCTGGTCAGCCCATTTCATGGGAAGAACAGGTCACTCTAATGTTTTGTCGACTCAGTGTATATACTCAGTTAGTATATATCCAATTATATTGACTTGAGAGAAAAATATCAGCTGTCACTGCTGTTATACCTGAATGCAGTTTTTCATGTTGTCTTTGCTGGGCTTGTCTTCTACGATCTTTGAGGCATATTTCAAGGCTCTGCCATACATCTTATTCACCAAAGCGTGTTTATAGGAAAATGTCAACACCTGAACAGGAGAGAACAGACCAACAAAACAGCTAAGCTTAACATTCACTGCATTACCACAACACTGTCACTCTGCAGGCACAGCTACATTAACACCAGGAAGGTTTTCCTTTAAATTGGTTTCAGGAATGGCATCCACCAAAATTTAACTTACTTTAGAGTCAGTCAACTCTGCCCACTTCTGCACTTCCCAAAAATCATCTGTCAGGGCTTTCACCACGGAGTGCAGGGTGTCGTCAGAACTGCTGCCCACCTGCTCCCCGGCCCCCTCTGCTGACACTGGTACTGAGCCTACAGCACTGGCCCCTTCCTGAGGCGCAGGGGGCAGCAGGAGTTGGTCAGCCAGAGCACTACCCTTCCTACACAATGCATCCAGTAGAGATGACTTCTGCTTCTCCATGTCACTGAAACACAGAGGTTAACACAGAGTAGGATTCAGTAGTGTCCCATAATGTATGTGTGTGTGTGTGTATATAGCCTTTATTTACATCACCAACCGTGTTTTTTTTGACGTGTTAATGTAGACTCAATGTAGCCCAAGCTACATTGAGTCCCCAGTGAGCCAGAGTGGCATCTTCAGGCATATATACTGACTGTCACACAGTCCTGACTCAAGTCTACAGTGCTTTTGGCATCACGGTCCCTAGACTGTGGAAGGTACTGCCTGAGGAACTGAGGCTAACCATTTCAATGTCATCACTTAAAATACACCTTAAAATGTACTTGCTTGTATGTAATGTTTTTAGTTTTGCTCACACTATTCTTCTTGTGTTGTTTTTAATACTTTTTTTTTACCTCCTTTTAATATATTTTACTATTCCTTTTTGTATGCCCTTTGATAAAGAATTTTGTAAACTTGCTTTTAGTTAGGTGCTATAAGGTTATTATTATTATTATGTCAAGTCAAGTTTATTTGTATAGCCTTTAAATCACAGTCTCAAAGGGCTTCACAATGCCCACATTATGAAAAAAAAAATGGAAGACACCTTGTGAGGGACTACTCAGAGAGGGATCCCCCTACCAGGACAGTCAAGCATGGTAAATCAATATTATTATTACTACTGGTACAATTCATCAGTGTTACATACCTCTTGATGGAAGCTGCATCTGGCCGAGGGTCAGTCTTCATAGTGAGGTAGACAGCCAGGGCAGTCTGGTCAATCTGGGAAATGACGATGTCTGCCGCTGACACCACCTCCCCTAAACGTTTTACACGCTCCTGGACACAAAGAGCAGGCTGAGGTAAGAGAAATGATTGTGACCAGAGATAGAAGATAGTGTGTGTCTCTACTTTACCATTGCGTAAAAAAAACAAACAAACAAAATACTACAGTTAACTCTCCTTTAAAACATGTTCTTGTGAACATCTATAATCACCTTTTCTGAGTCCAACTGGTGCAGTCTCTGTACATGCAAAGGAAGGTAAGATGAGTAGTTTTCCTTCAGTTCATCATAGAGACAGCTGGTGTCTAACCTGAACAACGACAAGAGAAGATAACGTGTGGTTGAAAAAGAATTACAGATGAATAAACGAACAACATGCCACTGAACAAAAACAGATAAGTGACGATGCACACTTTGTCATCCACTGAATCTTCAAGTCTCTCAGGGCCTCTGAAAACTCCTCCTTCACATCTTTCTCCTTCTCTCCTTCCTTGTCCTTCTCCTTTCCCCCGTTCTTTGCCTTGTTGGGAGCAGGAATTAAGTGGTAGATGACTGGCACAATATCCTGCATGAACACACAGACAATTGTTCAGTCAAAACAAAAAAGTTAATAAATAAAACACAAAAAAACAACACCATCCATGAGCTTTTTAACTACTCTGAATCAGCATCCCAATTCTCACCCTTTCTACCAATGCCATGTCAATGTGAGTTTGTCTCAACTCACCATGGTCCCTTTGGTCACCTGCCTTTAGATCAGTTAGGAATAGTGATCCAGTATGCATGTAGGTAGGACTCAACATGTCAGAATACAGCACTTAAAAACTTAACCCTCCTTTCAGCTTTGTCAACCTATACCATTTAAATGGTATAGGTATTTAAACGTATGAAAGTTCAAAGACACACTCCATAATGCATTGCTGTTACCAATTAGATAGTTGTGCCATTTTACTGACCACCAGAAAACACAACATTCCTCAAAATAAATGCCTATTGGGAATAATTGTGTAGCCTGACTAGACTGTTGCATATTTGCAAAACAATCCTCTTTTAATACTTGCTCTTTATTCCAATGCATCTCTTCATAGTGACATGCTTTGACATCAATAATGCAGATATAACAACTCCTATTTCAATGTAAGGAATAAGCTAAGAGCATTGGACGCTCTGTGTTGAACAGTGATTCTAGCTCATCCAGTACCTTTTTAAACTTTCCTTGTCGTTTTGCAGAGGCCTGCCCCTGGTGGTCAGAATAACACACAGTAAGGAAGAGACAACACAAACACACCAAAAGGATTCTCTCTCTTTCTTCATTTATCTTTCAGGCTGCCCAGTGGGTCAGAATCTATCCACCTACCTTTCAGACTTTAAATAAAGGTTACAGTGGTAAACTGTGGTTTAATCCTTGTTACTGGCAAACTTGATGACTAAGATTTGTCCTATGAACTCCTATTGACCATTGTGGATACATAGAGAGAATAACACCTTGACATTAGTTGAGCTTTTTCATAATAGCCTCTCTTCTCATGTTTTTAGCAACTTTTTCTTCCCCCATCCACTCTACAACAAGGGTTAAGCACTGCACCTCTACTCAGTTTTTGATAGTGATACGTGTAGCCACTAGGTTCACAGTGCAGCTTTGGTTTGGAGACAGTTCAATACTTGCTTGTGAATGAGACTCAAATTATATACAGGCCTTCCGCCAGATTATCTAATGCAATATTGAATGGGGGAAAAACATGAATGAGAATGGCATATACATGGGAGTTTGAAAACAATTTGAAAAGCAACTGTTTTGACGTGAAGTCCGTTGCATTGGTTCCACTGAATCAGGCAAGCTCAAACAAGTACAGATGAAGTACATAAAATAACTGATAATATTTAGACATGGTACGATAGAACAGCACTGGTGCAATCCTTTCAGGGGTGGAAAAGGGCATGTGCAGCCCTTGGAGATGGGGAGAATAACTTAACTAAACTTGCCATTATATTGTAGATGGACGTTCTGATGGGAGTAGTAGCAGTCTGTGTTCTTTTCAATAAATATTTTTCCCTTTTTTCCAATTACGGACAGGGCCTGAACGCCAGTGGTGAATATGCATTCCAGAGGAAGATAACCGATTGGCTGATCGAGGAGTCAAGTCTGGGTGACCATGTTAGAAAGTGAAAATGTACAAGTGTGAAATATCCCTGTAAGATGCAGTCAATCATCTAATGACTTCAAAATCAAAACTCAGACCAGTCAGAGTCATGAGATCTGACACAACTGATGGAATAATGAACCTCGATTGCATTTGTGGACTAATAACCAAAACAAATGAGTGAGAAAGAGGACAACTATACTTATTACCCATTTGGAAGGCATTAAAATAATCAACAGACCAGACATTTCAGCAAGTCCGAGTGCAATGAGAGAAAAAAATGTAGAAGTTTAAGGATGGAAACCACTGAAAGCCTTTGGAGAATAGAGATCAACAGCAAATAGGCCCACTCACTGCTTTCTTGCCATACTCGCTCTTGGGGACAATGAGAGATCCTGAAAGATAGCACCCTGGACTCGTCCCCTTAGGGATCCTGCAAGAGGGAGAAACCGAAAGAGACGGATAGAGATGAAGAGAATAACAACAGATATTATTTAAAGATAATTTGATCACATTGACATATTTTTAACCTTTATTTAACCAGGGAGGGCTTTTTGTTAAGAACATATGCTGTTATCCAACAGTGCCCTGGCCAACATGCAGCTACAAAGGAGCAATTGGGGGTTAGGTGCCTTTACTCAAGGACACTTTGATAGCAGTTATTGCGGGAGGGGACAATATTACTCACTCCTTGCCTATCTAAATTTGAACTGGTGACCACAAGCTTGCTTCTCTTTTGTTAAGGCTATCGCCACCCCATATTTGATTGATGATACCAATCTATTTTGTTTGTTTCAGTGGCGATCCTCAATTTAATATAAATGTATTATGTCTACTGTGGATTACAAGAGTTTGAAAGGGTCAACAGTTGTGTCGTGTCTCACAGATATTTTTTTCCCCTCAATGCAGTCTTTCCATGCTAGTAGTGCTTCAATCAATCACACACAGTATTGTGCATATTTTCTTACAATAAGCCCATTGGCTGCATCTGTTGGGCAATAAGTAACCAATCAACCAATCCAACCTGGAATTATCATGATCACAAGCACGGCATTAGACAGGATTTGTGTGGCTATAAGAACCCAGATCTTGCAGTCCAAAAGAAACATCCTTTGTCAACTCTACTCACTTGTCATCTGGCAGGGTTGTGATGTAGAAGGGCTGTGTGGCCCCCGGGGACAGGGTGACAGAGTTGGCCTTCTTCTTGGCCATGAGGGCAGAACGGTGTGACTCATAGACATCTAGACTCAGCGTGGTGGACAGACGGTGCGAAACCACAAATGGCAGGTCTTTGAGGCGTTCCAGCTCACTAGACTGCTCATGGCGCACCTGCAGACGCACTGTGTAGTCACCCTTTTCCAGCTTCAGAGAATACTGGGAAGGGAGATAGAGAGAGGGGGAAGGTGTTAGTTCATGGCATGCACATGAGGAAGTTACTGCTCTCCAAAAAGAGACACATATGGAAAGGTGAACACAGACTCAAACTCATGTACACAGTCTTTACACTTCTGACAAAAGCACCAACTGCTGGTGTAGATGCACATTCATATAAGAGAATATACATTAACAAGAGGATATGACTTGGTTTGTCGAGTGAGGTTGCAATGTCGAATAGTTGTGTGTGTGAACCTGGGAGGCTGGTACAGACATAGGGTGTACCTGGTGTGGGTAGGCATCCCCTGACCCCAGTAGTCTCTTATTCTGGTCAAAGAGCATCCAGAGCTGACTGTCAAACTCAGACTCATAGAGCAGCTCACACAGCATGGGACAGCTAGGGGTAACCTCTCCACTCTTGGGCTGAGGACAGAGCAAATGGAGATTACATACAAACAAAAAAACTGGGTTTTTCTTCCTAGATATTGATCTGAGCGGGTGTCGGCAGTACCTGGTGAAAGCTGTAGGTGAGGGCGATCTCATAGAGTTGTCTGTTATTAGGGAGAACGTCCCTCACTCCCAAAGCTTTTATCTTAGAACTTAAAGGCCTAGAGCAACAAGGAGTAAGGAATGAACATTGCTGCACTGATATGAAACAAAAAATGTCTGTGTGAGTGTGCATGCATGTGCATCTTAATATTATTACCTGAGGGGCTGAACCCAGGACTTCAGGGTGATACTAGGGGACACATCCTCATATCTCATTGGTGACGACACTTCAAAACTCGTCACTCCCTCTGAGGCATGCTGAGAGAGAGACAATTGTGGGTAACAAACTGACAGAGGACTGCTAACTTCTGTGTTCTAGCATAAATGCATGGCTGTACTCTCTAGAGGTGCAGTGTGTGTGTGTGTGTGTGTGTGTGTGTGTGTGTACTCTACTTACAATGTGTAAGGGAGAGGGAGAAGTGGTGAGTCCATGGAATGAGATGCTGTAGTCGACCGTGACGTCACCAAGGCTTGCCCACCAGCGAGCAATGCACAACTCTACAATCCTACCTGACTGTGAGGGGAGAGGACACACACATACAATATTACATGCAATCACTGCATTTTATACCTGAAATGTGTGAGCAGTTTAAGAAATATAAAAAAAAAGGTTCAGGAAAGTATTTATGAATCTATATCTATATATGGTGATACATGTATATGTGGAATGGCTTCTAGGTAGCCATTGATGGCCAGAGACTACCGATGAAAACTAACCTTTTTGGTTAACTCTGGTACATTTACAGAAATGTGCCTTGTCCCTGTCAAATAAACTAATAAAATAAAAAACAAAATAATGATATGTACCAGGACAGGGAAAGCCTCAGTTAGTGAGCCTCTTTCCAGTAGTGAAGAGAACTTGTAAAATTCGTTGGCCCTGTAGGCTTTCTGCTTGACCAGGTGCACCGCATGGAGAACAAACTTAGACGACACATCCCCGGAATGAGAGGTCAATGTGATCTCTGCAGCACAGAGAGAGGAGCGAAGAAGAGAAAGACATGACGACAAAGAACAAGGGATGAAAGCAATAAGGAATGACAAAGAAAAAAATAGAAGACAGTAAAACAAGAAGACAATGGAGGGAGAAAGAAGTTAAGGATTTTAAAAAAAAACATTTACATCATGCACACACCACACAACTTATAGAATACCTAAAAGCAAAGATAAGCCACACATCTCACAAGAGCTACATATCACAGGGAATATTTTGATATTGATGTTTGCCAATTTGACACCATTTTCAACTTAATTCTTCAATAAAAACGTGCCCAGACTAATATAAAACTGATAAAAATCAGATCAACATTTTGCTAACTTCTAAATATCTTTTGATGCCTTAAAATAAATATTAAAACCAAAAATTGGAATGGTACTATTAGGTACCGTTTTCAGATACTTAATCCTAAATCTAACACACAAAAACAAACACCCAACCACACACAGAAACACAGACCTGCCCAGGAGGCTCCCTGAGGAACAGTGATGAAATGGCGTCTGATCTGCCCTGGTCTAAAGTGGATGTCTGTGAAACCAACCTCCTGATTGCGACTGTCGGTCACTCTGTTGGAGGGGGGAGGGGGGAGAGCTGTCAGATACACACATGCCCACAAACCTCTCACGCCGAGAAGGGCAGAAAACAGCGAAAAACAGATGGCACTATAATGTGGGTACGTACTTGGTGGGGATAATAACGGTGATGGGGACTCTGAATAGCGGGCCACAGCTAGGCGCTGCAGTATCATAGCCACACACCTAAAAAAACACATGCTCAGTTATCAAGTTAACATCAATACACACAGAAACCAGAACTCCCTCTTTCCCTCCTTCCCTCCCTACCTCAGTGTAGTGCAGTCCCTCTCTCAGTCCCACAGGATCGATGCGGACATTAACGTGACGACACTGGTTCATCAGCTCCAGATGGGAGGGGCACTGGACCCAGGGGGCGGTGCATGTGAGGGCCAAGTGTAGCTGAAGGGAGATTCGCTCAGAGTTTCCTGTGATGGATGTGCAGGTTGCAAAAGTAAAAAAAAAAAAAAAACTAAAAAAACCCCAATGAAGTAGTGGACAGAAATCAAAACCTAGTCCACGTTGAAATTGTTGGAGAAGAATATACAATAAATAGAAAAGGCCTGTTTATGTCTATGCCATTTGTGTGTGTACAGTACCTGTGTTCTCTGGGAAGATGGGTTCGATTCCTACTCCATGATCTGAGGGCGCTTGAATGTGGGCAGGGTCCCTGAGGTAGATGCCTCTCTGTGTTCCCACAGTTACTGAGAAGCCCAGGTAGCTTGTGGGTAAAGAGGCATGCTGAGTGAGGTAGTCTAATGCCCTCTCCACCTGACACAAAGAAAAGGAGGGAGGTGATAGGTAGGTGGTGTAAGAAGAGGCAAGAAAGGCAGAAAAAGGAAAACCACCTATGAAAAAACAAAAACATATAGACTACAAAAGGATACACAAATGAAAGGAATATCTCCTATAGCACCCATAGAGCAGTTACCTGGATGATTCCATGGCCCTGTGCAAACACCTCAATGTCATCGACCTTCAGAGCAGTGTTCTCCAGCGCCCGCCTCACAGCAGGAACAGAGGGACTGATCCCGTTCTGCTTCAGTCCTTCGAGTAACCACAAAAAACAACAACACACATATACATCAGTAGCACACAGTCTTGCATTTACAGTCACATGCACATACCCAACGTACACCTAATATTACCCCATACCCACAGACCTGAGAGGATTAGTGCAATGCCTCCACAGGCATTTGGGGATGACATGGACGTCCCATTCATCAGCTGGGTACCACGAAGGGTCCAGTTAGGTACAGATGCAATGGCGCCTCCTGGGGCACTGATGCTGACCCCCAGGGCCCCATCTGTACTGGGGCCCCTGGATGACCAGGTGTATTGGTTAGGAGGCAGCTTCTCCCTCAGGGAATACTCAGCCACCATCATGTCTGGAGTCACATAAGCTCCCACGCCTGTGGACAGAGGGGGGCGGGAGTATGAGCAAAAAATAAAATTGTGAGTTGTACATTACATATCATCTAATGTGCTGCCACGTAAACTTAACTATCCCGCTGGCATTAATTAAAGCTACAATATGAAACTTTTTTTTATTGCAAATTGCCTGGGCTTGCTGTCTGCTTCAACACCTGGAATGATTTACAGATGCCTGCTACCTAAGCCTCAGGTCGTTTCAAGATACACAGCTCATCAAGTTGAGTGACAACACTAATAACACACTTCATGCCTCAAGACGAAATATTGTAGCTTTAACTAACAAATCCCTCAAGCGTATCATAATTTTCCAATTCAACCAGGTAAGTGTGGATCAAAGATGAAGACAGAAGTTTTGTGACCCTTAATGAGAACAAGGAAATACTCCCACGTGTGTACCTATCACACTGCTGGTAGTTCCCCCAGGGCAGCCCACGGTAGAGAGGCATGGGCCGTTGTTTCCTGCACTTGATACAAACATTACATTGTGCTTCTGCACAGCCTCTGTAATCACCTCGCAAATCCTCCTGGGAGATAATGGGAAAATTGACAAATATGAGTTAAGATGTGCAACACAAAATAGACTCAGACAATCACAGCCCCCTCACCACCAACCCACACAATGCTTACCCTGAATTGGGCCAGTGGGTGGCTTCCCCATAGCTATAGTTTACCAGGTCACACTTATGGTTGATTACTTCAATCATCTTTGAGAGAGACGACAGACAAACAAACAAAGAATCAATGAGATAAATGAATAAACTGGTGAAAAAACAAAGATGAAAAAAGGGAGGCAAACTGTTAGAGCTAATCTTTATTTGATCGCAAGCTTGAGTAGCATACCGCACGGATAAGTCCGGTGCCTGTTTCCATGGTGCTGAGGCGGGTGTCTCCAATCTTCAGAGCCAGAATTTGGGCACCGGGGGCAACACCATTGCGCTCCGGCTCTTCTGGGAAGTAACCTGCCGCAATGCTTGCCACATGTGTCCCATGAGCCCCTTCAAAAAAAATGCACAAAGGCAAGTTAGACTGGAGATGGCAAGGTGGACATCTGTATATTATGTAGTCTCCTATTATTGACTTGAATTCTGCCCTAACACCATTTTAGACCCAATGGCTGTTGACTTAAATGACTGAAACACAAGAGGGCTTCCTGCATGTAAGAAGAGCTGAAAAACAAAGATCTGTTTGTTTTGGGATGCCTCACCTCCACTGGTGACGATGCAGAGTGTGTTTCCCTCGTCGTAAACATTGATAGAATAGTTAAGCATCTCAGCATTTCCTAGCGAGGCATACTCCCGAGTCTCTCTGTAGGAGCTCAGTACAGTGCACTGGGACAGCTCCCCACTCTCTGAGGTGTCCACTACAGCCCTTCAAAGTACACACAACAATGCACAATGTGAGGGATAGATCTACTCCTGGTAAGCACTACTGGAGGGCAAAGGAGAAGAGGATGGATTCTAGTAATAAGATTGAAAGAAGAGACATGGTGAGGAGAAAGATCCCAAAAGCCAAGCATGAACACAGTGTCACAGAAAAACTAAACAGTGTCACAGAAAAACTAAAAGGGAGGAGAAACTAGGCACGAGAAACTAGGGTAGGTGAGAAGAAGAACTGGTTGATGAAATCAACTTTATTTGGCACTTACACATACATGCAGTGAATTTGTTTCTTCGCACACCCCTGACTAGATATACACACACATCACCCCACACATGCACTTTTTCAGGTCAGAGGACAGCGCAGGCGTCAGCTATCGGACAGCACACCTTGAGCAGTTGGGGGTTAAGTGCCTTGCTCAAGGGCACTTCAGCAGTGTTGGTGGGCACCGTAGCTGTGGCACCAGTCATTTTTCAATCACCAGCTCACAGCTGGAATACACCCTCCTGATGGTGCCGGGGATCGAGCCAGCAACCCTCTGGTGATGGGCCGGTCTCTCTAGGCCAACCTGCCCCCCGTGAGGGGGCCCACCCTAATGTGCTCACCTCCATGTGATGCCATTGTGCCAAAGCACACAGTCATAAACAGGACCCGGATCGCTGTACTTCTTCTCTAGAGATGCCAGCAGCTCCGACTGACTCTGAAGTTCTTCCTTCTGCAGCTTCTCCGCCTGGAAGGAGGGAGAGGGACGCATGTGAGAGAGGCAGGACAGAGGAGACAGACTAGGACACAACACAATACGGCAGCTAGTAACTATACACAGAACTTAAGTTTGTAATTCTGACCTGTGAGGGTGAGGGGTGAGAGACCTCAAACTCTTCTGTCCTGCGACTGACCTCAGCAAGGGCTGCTCTATGTGGTGGGTCCCACATCTTCTCCTTACGTTCTTTCTAGTAGACAAAAGCAACAGTATTTTAACAACAACAATATTATTGAATAAATGTTAACAATGTCCATTCCTTTTTCATGAATCTATGTTAAGTATTACTGAAGTGCCTTTCTACCTGTATTCTCTCTTTGAGTGCCTTTGGGAAGAACTCATAGCCATTTTTAACTCCAATGCGATACTTCCCTGATGGATTGTCCCAGGCAGGGGGGATCTGGAGGGAAGGAAGGAGGGAGGGAGGAAAGAGTGTGTGACAGAAAGAGAGATGTAGACAGAAATAGACACAGGGTGAAACAGATACAAAGAGAAAAGGAAACACTGCTTAGGTTTAATAATCTAGTCCAGTCATGTCAAATATAGTGAGATAAAATAGGGAATCTATGAAAACAGGAATAATCACACTGCCACCCTCAAAAGAAAATGCTCATGGTGTTGGCATTTGAAACATTTAGACTTGACATGATTTGGCTCGCAGGGCAATAGTAGTTATGGAATATTTGTTAGTTGGCATCTTTCATGTATACATTTTTATTTGTTACTATAGCAAAGAGGCCTGCAGACCTTAAGTGTTCTACCAGAGAGGCCGGTGACCACCCCATCTTTGGGCTCCACAACCGTGGTCATGTTCACATCACCACTGCCTGTTGTATCAATGATGTCGATGATCTTTGGTTTCCCCTCAGTTGTGACCTGAAGAGACAAGAGAAGAAGAGAGAAACAAACAATAACCTATCAGGAACACTGGACTGGGTGGTGCATAATACACATTCCATAACTGAGGGAGGAGTACCACTATCCTAAAAAGGAAACATCAGTTAAACCTACCACCTTGAGCTGTCATCGTTACCCCATGCAAAATTATACCTGTGGGACAAATTAATTGACAAAAATCTGAGCTCTAACCAGGAACACTGACACCATGCAACATGGCATTAACCAGCCCAGTTATTCCAGGGGGTCCCCAGCAAAATGAGGAATAATTTCATTTTACACTTATTTCAATTATTAGAAGTTACCCCAATTGGAGAATGTATAAGAATGACCTTTGCAATCATAGGTTTCACTCTCACCACTATTATCTGCCCCAAATACAGTGCAAAAAGCTCTACAATTCAGTAAACTAAATGAACCACAAAGACTCCTACATGGAGGGGGGGGCTCTGGGACAAAATCTTATCAAATGGGGGTCTGTGGTCTAATAGGTGTCTCTTTGGTTGTCCATGGCAGGAAAATGTTTGAGAATCATAAATTAGCAGTTTCCTAAGATTAACTGTGTAGAAAGACAGAAAGAGATCTGGAAAGGTTTGTTTGAACACACTGAAGATGTTTTTAAGATAGTCTCTTTTTAATCCTAATTCAGTGTGCCACAAAATTCAGACAGCCCATTTACCCGTGCGAATTTAATTGCACAAAAGGGGGGCAGCTCTTAGTTCCCTTAGCTGGGAATGGCACTGGACACGACCCCCAATGTGACTTGGCAGTTAACTTATGTGGCTAGCTAACCCTAGCAACCATCAACCTCAGTAGTTACAGTTAACAACAGACAGTTTGCTAGGAACTTATCTTACCTAAACAGATGACATGGCACACACTACCTGTTCTGGAAGAGATTTAAGGATAGCTGACAATTAGCTGGCTAATTCAGCTGGCTAGCATCCCTGCTAAGCTAACTGGCTAACGTACGCCAACTAACAGCTACCTAGTCTAGTTTCAAGATTTGACAGCAAAAGTAAATACCCGTGATCCATAACTATCTGCAGTTAAGCTGTCATACGAGCGATACAGCTGGTTGTTATGTGTGTCTGGCTAGTGATGTTACCGTTAGGTAATTGTACTAGCCTACGCTGTATCAACTGTCTGAATGAGTCGGGCCTTTAGCTAGCTAAAATTAACTAGCTCGTAGCTAACGTTACGCAGCCGGTTAGATTTACCTGCATGCCTGGGGCCCCTGGATCCACACCGGTGTCAAGAATAGCGATGAGTACATGTCGCCCATCGTACTCGGGGAACCTGCTGAGATAAGACGCAGCACCGGTCTCTTTTTTGGGAAGCAGTCCATGAAAGGGGAACGGTTCCTCGGTAGTATGAGCAGCCATGATCAAAAGAGTGGCAATGAAAACAAAGCAGCGAAATGGGGAAGAGAGCAACACGGTGGGAGACACTGGGAGGAGAAGCTTTTAAAGGGGCAGTATAGTTCTGTAGACGAACCGCATTACTATGTAACCGGGAGCTTGGCATTACAGGGTGTTTATCATCAAACTATATGTAGCCACCCGTCTAGATATGTACCACAACCATGTTAACAGCATTCACATGACGTGTCAATGTCAAGGAGTTGCCAGCTGACCAATGTCAGCTGCCTCCAACAATATAAAGGAAAGACATTAACTCATTAGATTAGCAGCGACCTGCATGAGACAGGCATCAAAAATTGTGACAGGCAAAGTTTGGTTTCAGAAACTTCTATTTGCATGTCACTAAAACCTAGAGCAACATCAAAAGTAGCATTAAACGTATAACTGGCATCAAGTTTCATCTTCTTTCTGGCTCAATGGCAGAAAGAGCGGACACTGGGTGGTGCTATAGCACTATTCGTTATATTGTACTAAATGGAGAGAAAGGCATCATGGACTGTGGGTCAACTGAAAGGGTGGAGAAAAGGGAAATAGAGGACTATCGGCATACCTGCCTGTGTTGCTCAATAGTCTTTCTCACTGTAACAGCGCTACTACAACATGGTTTCAATTGCTATGTTGTTTCATCTTGCTAAAGATGGCAGATGGTGGAAAAACAGAAATAATAAATCTGATCAAAATGTAGGTTATAAATATTTTCAACACATATTGTCACGTATATACTGCGTACTGGCATGGTTATTGTAATGTAATGTAATGTGCATCCAGAAACATGAAATCAGGGTTTTATGGATGTTCTATTTTGTACTTACCAAATTACATGCATTATATTGAGGTTTGATTCATGCTCTATTTATAGAAATGTTTATTTGTCTTTTCCATAATACAGGGATTAACTTTGCACATGTCAATCACCATCTGTTCAATCTTTTCAACTCAATATTCTCTGTCTCTCTCTCTCTCTCTCTCTCTCTCTCTCTCTCTCACACACACACACACACATACACACTCACACTGTATGCCACTGTTTGTGCTTGTAGTAGAAAACTACAGGAGCCACAGGAAGGAGGGATAGTTAGGGATAGTTAAGTAAACAGTTATTTTTAGTTTGCCTATGCCCTCACTCCCTACTCTGGTTGTTGGCTTGTGTGCACTAAAACAGTGATGAGCATCCTTTCAGTAATCTGCTTAGAATCAACATCTGTCCTCTCTTCCTCTTTCTGTCAATGGCTCGGTGTTGTCATGTACACGTACACACACGCGTGCACACACACACTCACACCACACATTCATATACATAATTTGAGCCATTCTTCTTGGACACATATTTAATCCTTGTTCCTTTTGTTACTTGTTACTTCAGACAAATTAGGCCAAAAGATCTTCTCTCTTTCTCTGTCTTAAATACACAAACACACACACCCACACATACACACACACAAGCTTGTGGTTTACCACAGGGCGTAGCCACCATAGCTAAACTGAAATATATGCATGTCATAAACAGCTTGAAAGCATGATTTCCCTATGTGCTGCTGTGCATACAGCTACAAGAATTCTACTCACCTCCACCCATTTTTGCAGCAGTTACCACATTAACTGTATTTTAATTGCGTCTTTGCTCCTTAATTCTTGATGATAGTAGCAACCAAAGACACTTGCATTGTAGTTTTGTGTTTTGATGTTTTGACTGGTATTACACCAGTGCCTACAAACACTGGAAATAAGAATGTTCTTAATTTAAGTAAATTGAGAAGCTAAAGCTAAAGTTCAAATTAAAGTTGGAGCCACACTCACACTCTAGTATTGCTGCTAGCAAAAGTCATCTGAACTGCTACAGGATGTGGCAAATGTGAAGGGTTTACAGTTGTACTGTTTCTTCTTTGCTATCACCCAGTCTTCTCTGTTATATGTGAGGTAATATCATATGACACAGGTATTATCAATGGAAATAGCCACAAAGTTTTAGAAGGTGCATTACAACTGAAAGCACAATAACTGTGTTGTAAACTCTGCCACCAATATGCACATTATTCACATATATGCAATATGCTCATCAGTGTTTCCCCTATATATTTTTTCCAACTCTAATGGTAGGAAGCGCAAAGCCATATCATGTAGCGGGGGTCGAGGGCCATCGTCCCCCAGGAAGAAGATTTCACCCCAAAACCAGTGTTATTTAGTCAGAAAACTATGGTTAGGAAATACAACACCTGTCGTTTTACTTAAAGAAACCATTTAGAATTAAAAAAAACATTTTGTGTATTTTTTGCATGGTGGGTAATTATCAGGCTGCCTTGGTAGAATACATATAGGGGAAACACTGATGCACATCCACTGACCTATAGTGCAAGGCAGGGTTGTTTATGTGCAGGTTCTAATGTCAGTTGTGGAGGGTGTAACAGGCTGATGGGAGAGATGAGACGTAATTAGATTTAGGGCTGTTCTAAAGAAGTCACAGTTAATCCCAACGGAAGTGGCGGTTAACTAACGTTCCTGGTAGACGAACTGTGCAACTGCTGTTCAGTCCCACATCACTGCTGGGTTGGGCTTGGCCAGCTGGGCTTGTAGAGTGTTCCAGACCAGAGCAAGGCTATTTTGAGGAATGTGCTCATAAGGCTGGGGTGATCTCAGAGACTTGGCCCAAGAGGCTCAAGCACAGGCTGATGACCCTTTTTACATTAATGACTTTTAAATCCAGTCCAGACATTGCTGTCCCTACTGTCACACCTTTACAAAGCCGACTCCCTTTCCCTTTTGTCAGATTTGACCCAAGATCAGTGTCAATGGGGAAATAAGGTGTATTTATTCTTCCACGCAACTGGTGTCTTGCTAATGTGACTGCCTATCAGGACCTGCCTATTTCTGTGTTAGCTTAGCTGAGCTGATTGAATAGGATCATTTGAATTTATTTTGAAGCATAAAGATAATGAATGGGAAATATGAAAGGAAGGGAACTGTCGTGTTCAGTGTTGCTTTTCTGGCCTCGTACCAAGATATGCCCGCTGCCTATTTATGGATGAAATTTAGGTTGTTGTGACATTAAGTTTATTTTTTTATTTAGAAACACAACCGATGACAAGCCAAATCCTCTTTTAAAGCTGCTGATAAAGACTCTAGAATAGCAGTGGTGAAGTTTGTACCAGGTGGACTTTTCTGGCCTACTATAGCACACAATAATTGTAGCGTGGTTAGGGAACAAGTTTGCAAAACTGTCTCTCTGTGGTCTGGCATTATAATGGCAATGGGAGTGAGGCTAAGGCCCAGGAGACTGTTTGGGGAGAGCATTCCCTCTGTAGCCTACAGTACATCAACCTGTTTCAAACTATGGAAACAGCAGCAGATCATCTCCTTCAGTGGAATCTAATGGCACAAAGATGGTTCTTGAGGTACATTTGCTGTTTTGTTGCCTTTTGCATCTTGGACTATTTTGGGGTGGAGATCCAGGGAATTCAGGCCTGTGATGCTGCATGTGGGGCCCCACAGAGGGGTTCCCTCAAGAGTAACACTCCCTTTACTGAATGACCATAGATTTAACTTTGCTAAGGCTCAGAAGGAGGGAGGGTACATATAAAATGTACTGATTGGCTACAATTATGTTTTTCAAATCAGTCTACATTATAGGCTAGTTCCTGCCAACCCGGTTTGTGTCGCCGGAGAACAGAGTCCAAGCCATCCTCCTCATGAAGTTAGCATCCTAGCATTGTATAGTGTAGATGTATGAGGAGGGATTAATGCCACAGAGGAGCAGGGGGAGGGGAAGCGTCATTAGTGCCAGTCTTTAGAATAGATTCAATAGGACATATGCTTACTCCAACATGTGACATAGCATTGTGTCTCATGTTGGTGGCAGCGGTTTGGCAGTGGATGGTCAGACTTGTTAGGATTTACCTTATGTCTGGCATTATGTCTTGGTACAGCATGTTGACAATGACAACTGCTGCCGCCGTCAAAGAAACTTGAAGTTGCTATAGCATTGTTGCTATCATTAATTAAGATTGTTCCTTCATCCTTTTTGAACACAAGCACAACTCAATATCAAGCTCATATCCAATGTTCCACATTCATTTATTTGCTCTCTTCTCTTTACTCAACAGATGTAGATTTCATTGCTAGCCAGTTCCATCTCCAAATTAATCTAGCATACACATGTCAATAAGTTGTCAATAATTGTAACTATATTTTTACCCTGACCACATCATGATCATCTAGAACCAAATTCAGCCAGGGCAACCAGAGGAAAACGCTTCACTCCTCTGTATTTGGGCACTATGAAACTAATTTTGTACATATTAACTCTGTTTTGAGAAGTATGTAATTATTACAACAGAAAAAGTTGTATTATTGCAAAAAATAACTTTAACAATGACTTCACATCTTTTTTAATCTCCCATAATCCTCTTCACATGCAAATTATTTTCATTGAAGTCACACGGTGAGAGAATTTACCTCTGAGTTCTTTCTTTATAGTTTGCATAGACTGCTGCTATATAGTGTATGTGGGTGATTCAGATGGTTCAAATTGTAGTCTCCACCAAAGAACCATAACAAATTATATTGTTTTTGGTAATCATGTAGTTGCTACAGTTGATGACATTCATTAATTAATTCAACTTTAAGAATCTAAATATAATAGTCATTAAATCTATTGTTTTTTTAATCAATTTTACAGAATTGTAACCCAACAATGTTGGGTTATGCCTTGTTTATTAGAGTATTCCACAAAGAGAACTCAACAAAGAGGCACGACCACATTAGCCCAACAGTGTTTGACTTGATAGTGTGCTAGTGTGACTTGATAGTGTGATAGTGTGACTTGATAGTGTGATAGTGTGACTTGATAGTGATTACTATTGATGGACGATAACTCACTTTCACTTTGAGCAGCTATTGATATTGTTTACATTTGTTCTCTGTTTTAAAAGAGTCTTTAACCAAGACTTTTGTATAAGCAGCCCAAATACACTGCTCTACTGTCATAGATTGTAGTCACAGGCGGTGACTCACTAAGTTTAGTTTACGTATGGTTGTTTTGCATACTGCCCTCTTCATTCTTTTGAGTTTTTATTTTATTCTTCATTATAGTTATTATTGTCAATTTTATTACTGTTAATGTAGTCCTCCATGAAAAATAAGTTAGTAATGTTCATTACGATGGGAAAATTCACTGTAATAATCAAGAGGATTTTTATTCATTTAGGCTACGTCCACACTAGCCGTTTAAACTTCCGTCTACACTACACCGGCGTTTTCGACCCCTGAAAATGGAGCTTTCTGAAAACATTCTCCCATTCTCTCTGCTTTTAAATACCTTCACGTGTATTGCCACTTGATCCAGACGTAAGGAGCCGGCTGAGCGGTGTGCGCATGCCCATGGAAGAAAGTATGCGTTTTTGGTGGTTTAATGTGGACCTTTTTGAAAAAGCGAGACACGAAAATGTTGTTTTCAAATTTAAACGGCTTAGTGTGGATGTAGCCTTAATCTGATCTTTTCTTTCTGTTATGATAGTGACACATTTTCGGAAAGTTCTGAAAACAAATTCTATAAATATGTAAAAATTTGTGATTGTACCTTTAGTAGACTTGTGTATCTTAGACATTGACTAACACATATATGCTTTAGAATTGAGGAAAATAGAATACAAATTTGGAGATTTTTACACCCCCCAATTTGAACCGTTTCTGTAGAATCATCCATGTAGTGATATATATATAGTTTATAGCTATATCTATATAGCCAAACTTTTAAGGGTTGCAAGACAACACACTAGCATTTTTAATAAAGCACATTGTTGTATACGCAGTGCTTCTATGTATGCAGTTTCTTAAATTACATTTTTGGCTCACCTGCCAAGGGCTGAAAAAACTAAAAAACATTACCTGCCAGCAATAGTTTTTACTGGCTGAAATAATGTATGTATGTACAGTATGTATGTATGTATGTAATATGCTATAAGCTATGTTTGCTAACGGTTCAGTTGGTCATGTTAATTGGCAAACCTAATATTACTGTATTCTCCATAGAAGAGATGAAGGCAGCTGATCAACCAGGGACCCAGAAACCTGAGATCACATTTAAATAAACTGATAATTGTCAGGTGTACTGCCACAAATACGCCGTGGGACTTTACAGCATCTGTATTTGTTCCATTTGTATCCATATTTGTGCCCCCGATCTTTTTCAAAATGGCAAGATGTAATCGTCTAATGTAGACTGTATTTGCTACAGTCTTTCTTTTATTTTTTTTCCTGCTCAGGTGGTGGCAGCATTAGCAAGCTAGTAGCTTAGTTTCCATGACAACGACGCTTCTCCTGCTTCTCTGTGGCATTAATCACCCCCCATACATGGAGATGGGCGGTGTTGGGTGGAGCCACGCCTCCACTGGCACTGCTGCGCGACTTGGATCACCCGCCTGCCCGTTCCCAGCCAGCAGCAGTGGTAGGGACGGAGAATGATCGCTGTCCGGAAAGCATAGATGTACAAAAACCCCTGGAATAGCCGTGCGCTGGAGAGGCCAGAACCGTTTAGTGTGGAGGATCGTCTTTATTTACTGGTCAAAAGGGAAAGAGCCACGGTGCAAGCATGGCGGTGGAAGAGGAAGGTCTCCGGGTTTTCCAGAGCGTTAAAATAAAAATAGGTAAGAAATTCCCTACCCCCAGTCTGAGCGGCTCAATGGATGGCTTTACATTAACGGGCCAAGCTTTGGACTATCTTGTTCTTGACATATTGCAATACAAATCACGCGCTTCACAGAGAACAAACCGCAAATTAAAACAAAACATTGAGATCTCCAAAGCCCGTGGAATTGTGGGGATTGAACAGCTGGAATCGGGATCCAAATCATATCTGGTAGAGGGCTACATTGTTGGGGATCTGAACTGATCTGAATTGGTTGGATGTTGTTTAGTAGACTGAGCGACATTTGAGACAACACAGCTGCAAACCTAGATGGTTTCCCTGGGCACTTTGTTTAGATCGAATAAACCCTTACACCTAGTTGTGCTTCCGACACACAGACACCCATTCACGCGACTGCCCCCCCCCACACCTTCCCCCTTCAAACCGCAATGCTTGATGTTAGACCGTCTATCTATTAGGAATACCTCAAATTAGTATGTTTATATATGTGCAGGTGTCAAGTCTTGGCATGTATATTATAAGGCAAGTCTTGCATGTATATTATGTTATAGACTGAACAGGCTCGAGACTAGGCTGATTACTCATTGGTTGTTTGCGATGTGCGCTGTATTGGAATTTGCCATTTTTTGGGCCATTCGGAAAATGTGAGTTGGTGCATTTACGATAGGTTTCTGATTAATTTCCCTGAACCTAACTATAAATAACTAGTAATCCTAAAATATTTTTTTTAGAAAGATACTACACAAATATCAAAGCAAAACCATACGTACCTATAAGGAGTATTGTAGTGATAACAGATAAAAATAAATACCCTAAATTATGATAAAATCACGATAAACTTACTATTGAGTTATACAGGCACACTATAAGTCCCCATAGGAATATTATAGCAGTATTATAGTGATTATTCTTTAGGGGAAATAGTCCATACTACATATGTTCTATGTTGCCTTTTCATGTCAAAGGCACATTCATTTTCACAACCGTTTGTGCGCTCTAATTATTTTCCCCGGTCAATATGGGATGTTTTCTCTCATTTTCACTGATATCTGACACCCAATTCGCCTGTCTGTGCAGTCAGGATTGTTTTGACTCCAAACATGCTACAGAAGGGATGAGCGGGGGAAAAAATGACAACAAACAGACATACAAGCTGTGGGGTGTGTGGTGATGCCAGCCAAAGTTACACAGCAACACCTCAGGAGCCAGGTAACCAATGGCCCCAGCTCTAGGAAAGGAAAGGAGAGAGTAGCATGAACCCTATTAAAGAAAGCACTTTGATACAGGTTGACTTTATCATATAGACCAACTACAGGGAGATGGTCCTTGCAGATCTGTTAGTTTAAGAGTTATGCAGCAGGTTGGCCTAGCGGTTAGAGAGACCGACCCATCACCAGAGGTTTGCTGGTTCAATCCCCAGCTCCACCAGGTGGGTCTGTTCCAGCTGTGAGCTGGTGATTGGAAAATGACTGGTGCTACAGTGCCCACCAACACTGCCAAAGTGCCCTTAAGCAAGGCATTCAACCCCCAACTGCTCCAGGCACGCTGTCTGATAGCTGACACCTGCACTGTCCTCTGACCTGGAAAAGTGCATGTGTGGGGTGATGTGTGTATATCTAGTCAGAGGTATGTGAAGAAACAAATTCACTGCATGTGTACATGTGTTAGTGCCAAATAAAGTTGATTCATCAACCAGTTCTTCTTCTAAATGTAGTAATTTTTATTG
>OOFE01041522.1:0-10996 GCA_900323365.1 Monocentris japonica | reverse complement strand
ACTTGCTATTTCTCTCCTCTCTCACTCTTTTTCTTCCTGTGAAGTTCCCAGAAGCTCCTTTCCAGAGTTATCTCTTCTCTTACACACACACACACACACACACACACACACACACACACACACAGGGCAACTGGGTTGTTCACTGCCTTTAAACTACATCTTGGATTCAGTTGAAATTCCTTTCTCCTCATCTCATTTCCTGTTGTAGCTCTCTCCAAAGCTAACCGCTCTCCAGTTTTCTATCTGGCTGACTTCTCCCTCTCTCTCTCATTTCTTTGTCACACTCTCTCTCCCCTCTTCTTTTTCTCTCTCTCTCCACCCCTCCCTCTTTCTGCAGTATTTCTCCCCTCTCACACTGACTGACTACACTGCTTGTATTTTTCTCAGTAACGCCCCCTCCCTTAAGCCTGTGTTTCCCAGGCTTGGTAGGGGAGTTAGGTTGGTTGGTCATAGCCACTGAAAGGGTTTATGTCCTTGAGTGTGTTCGCTTCAGAGAGGGTTACAGTAATGAGTCGAGTGTGTGTCTTTCTGTGTTTGCAACTGTACATCAGTGTGGCTGGTTGAACTGAAAATAGTCACATAAGAGAAAGAGGAACAAGACAACACATTCACTGCATCCATTGTGTCACTTCATTTGCACATGCTTCCTCATTCCTATTACTTGCAATGCTTTTATTTACATTTTGCCTTTGTCTCATCACATGATATTCCCTCATCCCTTCATCCCATCCCTTCCTTCATCCATCTTCCCATCACCCGCTTGCCTCTGCTGGGATGAAGTGGGGAGTCTGCCTTTTGATGTGTTGATACCCTTGCATTCACTCTCACTCTTTTTTGAGGTCTTCCTGTCTTCATTATTTCCCTGTGATTCTGCTCACCACCCCCACATCATGTGTGCACACATGTGCGCATGTGTTTGCGGGTGTATGTGCACACACATGCAAGTGTGTGTCTGTGTTTTACTAGGGCAGGATATTCTCCAAGGGCAGCAACAGCGATGATTCCCGCTTGATGAAAAGAGAATGCTGCTGTTGTTGTTTTTTTATTTTCTGCTTATCTTGACTCTTGAGGAGAGAAACAACACAATGAGTCACACCCCTTGGAGAAAAGAGATGAGAGGAAAAGGGAACCAACAGCAGACATAGGGAAATGAAGAGAAATCAGGTAGAAGAACTTGAAAATGACAAAGGAAGCAATGCTGCAAAAGAGCAAGAGGACACCAGAAGGAAAGCAGCAAACACTGAGTGCTAGACAGATGACGAGAAGGAAAAATAGGAGCTGCTGCTTATCAACTCATCCAGAAATATAGGCCAACTGTCCAGTACCCCTTCTCCCCTCAGCAGGAAGCTTCAAATTGTCACCCTTTATCTGTAACTGTGGCAATGACTGGGCTGATGCTTCTCACCCCAATCTCTCTTTTTGTATTTTCATGTTTCATTTATTTTGTGTATTAAAATACGAATGGTATATATCCACTCTTCCATAGGCACAGGACGGACAGACTACTGTCCAGCTGGGATGCAGTATAACTGTGGAAGGACGAGGGAAACAGATGCAAGGCTTTTCCTGTTTTGATGTTTTCCTGTAGAAAGTTTATATTTGCTTTTTGTGTTTGTGTGTGTGTGTGGTGGTAGGTGGATGCCTTTATTGGTGCAAACAAACAAATTGTGTATGAATTGTGTGGTCATATACTTTTTTGGAGCTGTCCATTAGCTCTCCTATTCGTCCAGAGATTTGGTGTCACGTAGAGAGTCAATTTATTTATTACACACACACACACAAACACACACACACATACACACACAGCTGAGATAGCTGTGATAATCCTATGATGTTTTGGTTACGAGGGCTACCTGGACGCTGCAATCCAATCAAGAGACCTTGCAGGTCATGAATGAGGGTAGGAAGAAAATAGAGATTGGAGGGAGTAGCAGAGTGCAGAGGCCAATAGGGGAAGGACTACAGGAAGGAGGCAAACAAGGGAGAAAGCAGAAGAGAAGAGGTATAAGATATATATATATATAACATATAAGAGATATAATAAAAGAGGGAAGTGAATTGATAGAGAAAGAGATGAGAGAGACTTCCAGATCCTACTCACACATAAACACAAACAAAATTTCATTCAGTGAAAACAAACTGATGCGTGTGCTTCTCTAGCCATCTTTTTCATTTGTGAATCAATGTTGCTATGTTGTGAATGAGTGTGTAATGCTCCACATTCAGCATGGCGTCATGAATCAGCCTCTGGAGCACAGTCACAGTGTGCTGACTGACAGTCACAAAATTGTGTAACATTGAAAGCCTCACTAAGGGGACTCGTTCACTTGTAATTAGTCTCAGTATGGCTTCATGTTTGTCCTCTATGTATAGAACATATATAATGCTGTGTCCTGTGCTGTGCTCTGACCTAGTAACATCAGTCAAACATCAGCAGTAGATTTCCTACTGGGTTGCACACAGGAACACATTTACTAGATCTATGATATGCAATTGCAAACAGCTCCACCTAGCCATGGGGCAATCATTGCTCATCACCATGGACTCATCCTGGCGTTGTGAAGAAGCTGCTCTATTGCAGCCAGAACATGACAGTGAGTGATTTGCCATCGCTCAGTTTTATTGCTGAGTGACAGCATCAGATTCCAAAACAGATAATGGAGTGCTATTGGAGCAGACTACAATGTCGGGCTAACACGCTTGTAACTATAGACTACAGATTCTTGTGAGTCCCTGGGGCTATGGGAGCCAGAGAGAGGAGCAGTGTACTGACTAACATGGATCCATGGCTTCATAGAGGAGGTTATATTGGTCCTTAGGGACTGGAACACTATCTGTGTATGTGTGTGTGCATGCACATTTGCATGTGTGTGTGTATGTGTGTGCGTCTTGGTGGGTGGTTGGACCACATTCTTGTGAAAGGGAGTGTCATACATCTATCTGTCACATGTTTGATGAACAGATTGAACTCCATCAAGACGCAGAGGAAATGTCCCACGCAGATTCTTTCATTCACAGATATAATAACACATACACACATACCAACCCACACACACGCATGAAGGGACACATGAAAACAAATTTAGGATTCCCACAGGAGTCACTTTGAATTTGTACATTTGTGTGTGTGTGTGTGTGTGTGTGTGTCTAAGAGCGTGGTGTGATATTTATGTGTCCAGTGTAAAAGTAGCTACCCTAGCAGAGCTAAGCTCATTATTTGTGCTGTTGGATTTGGTGATGTAATGTCAGCTAAAGGGCCGATGTTAAAGAGTGATACACCCTGGCAGCTGAACAGATACATCCCCCTCAGAGCTCAAAACGGATTTATACATAACCCTGCATTTTTTTTAAATACTTGTAAATGCATGTTTCTAGTATTCCTAAATAAATACAAGAAAGTACCTAAATAAACACATTGTAACTGCTTACAACAATGTCCCTAAATAGCAATCACTCAATCTGTTGCTCTCCTCTTTGCTTCTCTTCAGGTGAAGCAAAGAACATCCCTCCATACCCAGGACCTAACAGGATGAGGGACTGCTACTGTACTGTCAACCTGGACCAGGAAGAGGTCTTCAGGACCAAGATCATTGAGAAGTCCCTTTGGTACACCAAGCCCCGCCACTGTTTCCTTTCTCTGTCTGCTTTCCTTTCCTTTTGTCTTCCTTTCAGAGAGAAGTGCAAATCGTACATAAAAGTAAAATCCCACATGTCGTCTCCTAAAATTCAATGAGCAAAACTTAAATGGTATAAGAATGTAAGTGGCTTTTTTGCGTATGTTGTTACTTTTTGCATGGAATGGTTTCAAATCTACGTTTCCAGGTTTTGATTAATCCAAAGCCAGGTACCACCTCTGATTCCAGTACATGTGACCGTAAAGGGGAAGGCATGAACACGATACCAGTTGCAATCTGCCTCTCATTGGTTCACAGCCATACTCCTACAGCTCCTGCCCTGGTCCTAGTCAATCTGCTACGATGCAGTGTGAATGGTTGACTCTTTTTTTCATCATGAAGCCTAATTTCATGTAGCACTGAGCTGTTGAAGTAGACCTACATCATCAAAAAGATCAGATCAGACCTTTATTAGTCTGTTTCAAGGTACATTACCACTTTTCTCTGGCTGTCAAACACAAAAGTAGCAGAATATGTATTGTGGAAATACCACCTGTGTCCTGCCAAACCTCCAAGGAAGACATAAAGAATACAAGCATGACATTGATCTAGTATATAAAGTATGTAGCTAGAGCTGGGTTTTGGAGTGGACTGTTATAGTGTTGTACTGCAGTACTTGACTACCGGTCAGAACCCTTACCTAAATATCTTACTGCACTATTTACTCAAAGATTATGGAGGGCCAAGTAGATTGTGATTTCAAACGACCTAGAGCCTGAAAAGTTCTCGGTTGGCTCAGCTGATGAGGAAACGAGTGAAAGCTTTTCCACATGCAGAGCTGCAAATGACCCAATTGAATTAATAGCATTTAAGGAGTCTGCATTTGTGCGCGTGTTCGTAAATGCAGTTGTGTCTGCCCTGTGTCTGTCTGTCTGTCTGTCTGTCTGTCTGTCTGTATTCCTGTCTGTCTGTCTGTCTGCCTGCCTGTCTGTCTGTCTGTATGCCTGTCTGTCTGTATGCCTGTCTGTGTCTGTCTGTCTGTCTGTCTGTCTGTCTGTCTATCTATCTATCTATCTGTCTATCTATCTATCTGTCTGTCTGTCTGTCTGTCTGTCTGTCTGTCTGTCTGTCTGTCTGTCTGTCTGTCTGTCTGTCTATCTATCTATCTATCTATCTATCTATCTATCTATCTGTCTGTCTGTATTCCTGTATGTCTGTCTGTCTGTCTGTCTGTCTGTCTGTCTGTATTCCTGTCTGTCTGTCTGTCTGTCTGTCTGTATTCCTGTCTGTCTGTCTGTCTGTCTGTCTGTCTGTCTGTATGCCTGGCCATACTGGCCGACAGGAAGGAATAATGCAGTCAGTAATTGTTAGTGTTGGCCCTGGGGGCTTGGCTCATGAGTTTCTCATTGCTTTGGTTTCTTCACTGTCTGTTTTCTAACACAGTTAAAAAACAGTAATGTGGGACATACATTGCAACACAGATATACAGCAGCATAAAACACTGCATTTTAAATCTTTACACTGCTGCAATCTCTCAACCTGCCCAACAACTTTTGACCCCAGGCCACAGAGGACTAGTGATAGATATGGGATTCTAACTGATTTTTTTTTTCAAAATTTCATTTTTTTTTGGACACAATCCTCTATTTAATTTCTGTGGGAGAATCTTGTTTTTCGGCATTTACTATGCATTTATTATTTCCCTTTTTATTCTTATCAAATCCCCTCGACTACTCCCCTTCTGATAACTGTATTTATCAGACCAGAGACAGATAGTTCTCTCCCACTTATCACACAGTTTGGTTTGAAACATTGCCCTGTGTCTTCTCTCTCCTCTAGTCCGTTCTACGGGGAGGACTTCTACTGTGAGATCCCACGTAGCTTCAGACACCTCTCTTTCTACATCTTCGACAGGGACGTCTTCAGGAGGGACTCCAGCATCGGTGGGTAAACAGCTGGTCATTCTGTAGTAAACTCACCTCATTCAACTTGCACGCTGAATCCAGCTGAAACACGCCAAATGTTCAATAAATCTTTTATTTTTAATCAATAACAATTAAATAATGAAAATAATTGAATGTAAATGGATTCAATCTTCCACCAAAGCAATGTAGTTTTTGAACAGTAGCCAAGCAATGTGGTTGCTAAGCAACACATGAGTAGCGGTATGAGTAGTAATTTCCGATTTGTGCGTTCACCAGGTATTCAGTGGCTTTGAGCATGACTCAGCCAATCACAGCTGAGGACCAGAACAATCCATTGTATGATTAGACACAGGATTGCATGAACTCCATCCGTGCAGCAATTCCCGTGCTTTGATTGGATGTTGCTGTTGATGAGCCCCAGATGTTTACACTCTGACAGGCAGCGATTGGCTGTGAAGCTCTGTCTCCATGCCAACATGTTGAGTCAGTGGCGTTTCAGGAGGAATGTGTTTACACTGTTTTGTTTGGCAACCAAACAAATATGGCTGCTTACGTCCGCACGTCTGCACTGCGTTATTCATATGGGTCTAATGTTTTCTGTTTACTAGTTTTGCAGTGTGCCAATTGCCAGCAACCATTATAGTCACTTTACAGTATAGCATTGTACAAAATATTGTCACCTTTTTGTTTCCCCTCTTTTATCCATGTAGTATTAATGAGTGCAGGTGGGTGTGGGTGTGTATGCATCTGTGTGTGTGTGTTGTACAACTCTGACCACAAACAAAATATTTTCATTGGTACATAGGGTGTGTCTTCAACATTATCACAACTTGTGTCTGTGGTTGTGTATGTGGTTGTGGGTGTGGGTGTGGGTGTTTGTTGGAAACAAAAATGTAGCTATAGCAGTGTTAGCAGAAACACCACTGAGATTCTGGGCAAGACTGGGTCACTCCCAGGTCATTGACGATGCTCTGATGAGGAGTTTATGTGTATGCTTGGGCACGCATTTACGTGAGCAGGCATGTGAATGTGTGTGGTGATTTGTCTACTGTTTGTTGTATCTTGCATCTAAATGCACACGCCTTGGCTTCTTAGGATTTAACGATAAAATAAGCTGTTTGGACATCATTTATCTTTTGTGTGTGAATGTGTGTGTAGGCAAAGTTGCAGTGAAGAAAGAGGACCTGCAGAAATACCATGGGAAAGACACCTGGTTCCAGCTCCAACCTGTCAGCGCTGACTCAGAAGTGCAGGTCAGTACAGAGTGAAAACACAAACGTTTTGAGAACACACCTTTCTGAGTGTTACCTTTTCTTCTCTTTGTCTCACAGTACCTCCAGTGGCTTAAACCTTCTCCTCTTCTCCCTCTCCATACACCAGAGCAGTCAGACATGACATGATTCATGGTCTGCATGAGTAGATACATGTATATGTGTGTGTGTGTGTCTGTGTGTTAATGTTTGAGACACAACTGAACCCAAGCAAACACAGAGTGTGTGTACCTCAAACATGGACTGGCTAAGCGTGCAGGGTAAACATCACCTGGCTCTCCGTGGATCCTGTGGATCCTATTTACCTCCATCACTGTTCATTATGTGATCATCCCATCTATGACCAGCATCCTCAAATGATAGATGATAGACAGATGATAGATATGTGTTGATAGTAATATATGGCGGTCTTGTTTTTCAGTCTGTTGTTGTTGAGGACACTACAGTGAGTACCAGAAAGTATCGAAAAGTATTTGAAAGTGAACTTAGTATATTTTTATGTGATTGACAAGTTAATAATATCTAAATAATATATACAAATGCAGCAAACCCCACCCATCTGGAATGTAACGCTTGTAAGAATTTACAAATGCTATTGGACCCAGGTTCGGAGAATATCCCATTAAAGACACCCTGATTCCTGAGGGTTTATTTCTGCTGGGTGATGCTTTTTGGTTGTGGTGCAGCTTTACTTCCCAGTGGTTCATCTGCGAGTTCTGAATCTTCAAGCAACCAGGCTGATATGGGGTAGCGCTGAGTTGTTGCTTTTGCTCTTCACTAACATACTTATTTAATGTACTATTTAGTGTACTATTTTCTACCATTCAGTACTCTGTGAGTGAGACAGTAGTCTCACTCACCCACACGCGTGGTTGCACACATGCGTGCACACACAGACAGGCGCACACACACCCAGGCACACACATACACACAGTGAACAGTAACATCTGCAGACAGATGGGTGTGTGTAGCCCTGGAGCAGGACTCTGAAACAGAGACACATTCATCCGAGAAGCCGGGGAGAGGAAGGATGTGTGAGCGAAAGAGAGAGAGAGATGGATCAAATGAAGTAGGAAGATAGAGTGTCTCTCTTCTCTTTTCAATAGAGGACACATTGTTTGCTGTGTGTGTGCACACGTGTGTGTGTGTGTGCTTGTGTTTGTTCCCTTTACTTGAATCCGATAGAAAGAGCAATGCTTGTGAGTGTGCATACTGATGCTGTTAATTAATGGAGCTTTACTAGACAGCTGCACCACCACACTGTCATTATGTCATTAATCCAATCACTTCAGAGTGAAAATAACTTCAGCATGACATTCAGGCTTACAGCTATTTTCATACTGAGCCTCTTTAGTGGAGGAATGTGATTTTTTTTCATGTTTGTTTGCACATGACTTAGTAAGCTTCAGAGAGAAATAAGTAATAATATCGAAATAAGTAAAATAAGGTGCGGTGTGTGTGTGTGTGTGTGTGTGTGTGAATGTGTCTGTGTGTGCACGCATGTATATGTGTGTGTGCCCTGCAGGGAAAAGTGCACCTGGAGCTCCGTCTGAGTGAAGTCATCACAGACAGTGGAGTCGTCTGTCATAAACTAGCCACACGGTAAGACTATCCTGCCACACGCACATGCTCATACACACACACACACACACACACACTTTTGCCTTTATCTGCTTCATTTCCGGTCAATCGTTTTGTTCATTGCTTGCATTTTTATCTATCTTGTAAAGCACTTTGCAACACTGTTTTGATAGGTGATTGGTAAATAAAGGGGATATTTTTTTCAACAGTGAAGTGGGTCTAGCACCACCAATGGGTGATTGATTGATGAAATCTTACTGTTACTGTGTTGCTGTTATGCTTGTGATCAAACCTTGATGTAAAGAATCACTGTGTAGCTTTTCCAATGCAATGTGATTTATAATTATTATTACTATTTATTATGTGCTTGTTGCCAAGCAACATCTTTTGATTGGCAGCAAGGTGCTCGGGGGAGGGGGGTTTGTTTAGATGCAGAATGAGTCACATTTTAATGGGCTGTGAATAAACACATTGGTTGTGTGTGTGTGTGTGTGTGTATGTGTGAGTGAGTGAGTGTGCATACTAGCCTGTGTGTGAGCATGTGCGTGGTTGTGTAGAAGGCAGGGTTATGAACTAGTGAATCTGCCTTTATAACATTGGAATGTGTATGTGTGTGTGGGTTTGGCAGGGGGGTTGTTTGTGGAAATGTGTGTTAATATGTGTGTAACATGATGTGATTGTACACGTGTGATCTTCAGTGTTTGCTTAGGATGGATGACATGCTTCGTGATGGGTGTGTGTGTGTGTGTGTGTGTGTTTGTGTGTTTGTGTGTGCTTTCCACCTCCTATTCTGTAACGTAACATACAGCAGAAAAGTCTGATGATGAGCTAGTATGGTGCCGTACATTGTGGGTAAGGAGCTTAAGGCAAAGAGCAAGAGTGTTAGATGTTTACAGTTTTTCTCAATTCCTGAAACACTAAACACATTCTCAGAACTGTAAGCACAAACCCCACAACAGCAAAAGTGTTTACCACAACACTATGTTTCACCTGCAATAGGCTCTAAGACCCTCAAAATGTTCAACTCATGTTTCAGAATTAAACAATTTTGTCAATGAGTACAACAATTACACCAAATTAAAATATATCTTTATCAGTGCATAAACAAAGGCACACAATATACTAAATATCTCTCTCTGTCAAAATGACACGGTCAACCCTGAATGCATGTTTCTTTATCTTCACTAGGTAAAGAGTGTTGCAGTCAAAAGATTATGCCACACAAAAGAATTCTCAACAAAAATAGTTTGACAAAATATCTTTACTGTAGTAAAACCAGAACAAATGCAAGTGTTTACAGTAAAGCAAAACAATGATACAGCACTGTAAATTGGAGGTGGTCAAGCTGTAATGTGTAAAAAACAAAACAAAAATAACAAACTCAAGACATTTCCTCTGGCTTTTTACTGCCCATCCACTCGCTCCTCTCTGTTGGGCCACAACTGTTCATCAACATCGTACCTGATATATTCCCTTGCCATGCAACATTGGCAATATCTCAGCGGCAGTATGCTGCTGCCATCCCCTGCAAGCTTCTGGTGTGATTTTCTGATATGCCGGCACACATTGTTACGTTGCCCCCGCGTTGACCTGGCACATCAATTGTGGCCCAGTGACCTATAAGATTTCTGCCACGTTGTCAAACTTTTGTTAAATTGAAGCCTGCCTCGTCAACACATACAAATATGTGTGGAGTTTTGTTCGCCTCCAACTCCATTACTCTCTGCGAAAGATACTACAGTAAAACATATAGTGTAGAAAACCATGCTACTAGAGTACAGTAAAGTACATGCACGCCTACAGTACATCCAAAATGTTGGTTATATATTTTAAAAAGAAGGTATTTATGTAACGTTACTATGCAATGGTAAGACATTACAGTAGTGTACATTGATGAGGCCTTACCTGTACATACTGGTGCCTAAGCTCCTTCACCCGGTCACTATTCCTTTCAAAAGGAACAGTATACCGGTCTATTGTGGAAAGGCTCACAGTGTTGATGTTTCCAAATTTGCCATTATCTTCTATCACAGCACTCTGAATTTCTCTGAGTGTAATGGCATTATTTGCCCTCACCATTTCATTTTCCTGTTCAGGTGTGAAAACATTTCTTCTTCATCCAGCATGGAGTAGTGCTTCAGTTCTATAAATGCAAACAATACAGTAAGAATTGAGAAACAAATTCAATGTAATCTAAATTCTAAAACTTGACAAGCATATATGGAATACTGTAAAGAAATATGTGGCATGATCACGTACCTGTTTTCAATCCTAAATGTCCGGATTATTGAGGCCACTGAGTATCGGCAGAGATTGGGCTGGACCCTCTGACCAGCCTCGGCCATGGTTAGGCCATGGTTAAGTACAAGGTCCACAATTGTAGTCCGTATGTCATTTGAAATTCTTGCAAGTCTTTGCCTTTGCCTTCCCCTGCCTCTTCCCTGTCCCCTGTACCCACCTCTCACAAGACCACCACGGATTCGGATACCTCTCCCTCCTGCAAGACGTCCTTGCTCTTCTCCCTCCATTTTTCATCCAGACACAAATGCACTAGTAGCTTAGCAGTAGCCTATAAATGTGTTGTGATGTAATTGTTGGAGAATTC
>OOFE01041518.1:0-19643 GCA_900323365.1 Monocentris japonica | reverse complement strand
GGAGCGCCGGACAGTTATGTAAGGCCTGTGGACTGGCCTTCTCTGTCTTCAGACGCAAGGTAATGTGGAAACAGTGGTAGGAGCGGTGATGTTCCTGATGAAGAGTTTGGTCAAATGAAAGAAGAAACGATGACAGTGGTCAAACATTGATAGTGCTGGTGGAAGTTATTGACAAGAGAGGCAGATTTCTCTAAATTTGGAAGCAAGGCATGAATTATTCAATACATATGGCATACTTCCCCGTTCTGGCCCCTCCAGCGTCCCTTCACAACTAGACATGCCACAGTTTAATGGCAGAGCCTATCTGACTTCTGTCTGGCAGTAGCGCACGCTGAGCCACTGATGAAAGCCTTGGAGTGGCCGGCGGTCTCTCAGCTCACTGCCTCAGATAGCTCTATCTATAGCCTCACACCGGTTGTCCTGTGGCAGGTTGAATCCCTGGATACACAGCATGATATTTTCATAGTAAAAGCACAGGCACCGGGGGGATTAACGCAAATGATTGAAGAGCATTTCTGTCACCGTGGAAATGTCCTTTTGTGAACCAGAGCATATTTGCACACCAGCGATAAGAAAATATTTCCTGCCATATCCGACCTTCTTTCCTACCCATTTAAACCGTCAGTCTTCTCATCTGCTGTGTTTCAGGAGACAGGGATAAGCCTGTAAAATGTCAGACATTACCAGGGGTTTCAGATTTGTCAGCTTGTTTTTCTTTTCTTCACTCTTTCCTAGAACTCTTTACTAGAAAATTATGAAGCACACAGGTAATGAACCCCTATTTTAGATGGATGTTGTCTTGTTGGTTTGAAAGATTTCTCTCATTAGCAGCAATATATTTAGAAAATCAGTCACATGACTCCAGAAAACCAGAATTAACAGTATCCAGTGATTATTCTGAATTTTCTGACTATGATATTGGTTCTTGAATCGTTCTAGTGCAAACTAAAACAGTGGTACTATTGTTGCCACAAATGGCCCAATCAATGATCTGTTAAGTGCTATCATTTGGTCCAATTGGCATATGCCAGAACTATGGAGAGAAAAGTGTCTCAAAATTATTTGTAAAAGACCATGATCCACAAATATTCTGTGATTTACCAATGTGTTTTTTCTGTCAACACCAACACAAAACTCCTTACTCGTGACTTGTAAGTTGGTATTTGAATAAATGTGTTATGATTTGTACCAATAGATGTCTATTTGTAAATATATCGTTTGTAATTTGTAAAAATACTTTATACTTTGTGTATGCATTTCACATGAAATGTCATTTGTAAATCTGCAATTCTGCATGTGAAGAGTTGAATCTGTATTTGTGGATCGACCAATACACACATTCATTCCTTTTTCCAATGATGCAATTTTGAGACATTCTTTTCGCTCTTTTGCGATCCACACACAAATAGCTGTTGATCTACACACAAATGTGCCTTTCTGTAATGTTGTCAGACAATCTGAGTCTGTCAGTGGCAAAAACAAGCACTTTTAGTGGACGTACTTTGATCGGGCGCAGTTGCCCCAAAGGATTATGTTGCAGCCATTGCAGCCCATTTCGCGGCTGCCAGCTGAAGTGATCTACTGGACCAAAACTTTTTGTACCTATTAATCATTTAGACCCCAAAATATGTAAAAATAGGGCCCAGGTTTAAAAATACCAGAATTATTCTTTAACGTAGGTATCGCTCTTACTGATATTGCATAGCACATACCCATCCCATACCCAGCTTGTTGACTTCTGTCCGCTTCTATTTCAGCAGCATAGAGTGAAAATATGTAAAAGTTTGCGCTGCAAGTTTTGAGTTCCTCGCTGTATCCAAGTATGACCGGTGTGACTTGCTCACTGGTTGATTGAACAACACTGCTGCCTACCGGATGTCATTGTCAAAAGATGGGGGGTGCACATTTGTGTGTGGATCAAGAGCTATTTGTGTGTGGATCGCAAAAGAGCGAAAAGAATGTCTCAAAATGACATAATTGGAAGAAGGAATGAATGTGTGTATTGGTCGATCCACAAATGCAGATTCAACTCTTCACACGCAGAATTGTAGATTTACAAATGACATTTCATGAGAAATGCACACACAAAGTATAAAGTATTTTTACAAATTACAAACGATAAAATATGCCAATAGAAAGCAGATATCAGGGTTAATTGAATGTAGCAACAATGGCATTCAACACAATTTGTTAGACAATGATATTGAAAATGAAAAAAACATTGAGCAATGGGAAAGATGGCTGCTGCAGTCAGAAGAAATGGAATGGCTGTTCATGTCGCCTTGCTCTCTCTCTCTGTCTGTCTCTTCTCTCAATCTCTGCTCTCCCCAATAGCACATCTGCTGTGATTGTAAGAAGAGTTTCTGTGCCCTGTGCTCAGTGCTACAGGAGAACCTGCGCTGTTGCACCACCTGTCACCTCCTGCGTGGCACGGCCTTCCAGAGGCCTCGGCTCATGCAGCTCCGTGTAAAAGACTTGCGCCAGTACCTGCTGCTGCGCAACATCCCCACAGACACTTGCAGGGAGAAGGAGGACCTGGTGGACCTGGTGCTCTGTCATCAGGGGGCACGGGAGACCCCGAGACCAGTGCAGGAAGTGGACGAGGAGGAAGAGGAGGAGGAAGAAGAAGAAGAGGATGATGAGGAGGCACGTGAAGAGGAGGAAGAAGAGGGGGGAGCTGATACAGACAGTCTGCACTCGCTCCCCCACTCACAGCACGCCTCACCCCCATCTGCCACGCGCTCCCCTTCCGAACAGTCGGTCCTCTCTGCTTCTCAGGGAGATGTGCTCAGCCGGAGTGACAGCTCAGGGACCACCAGCCAGGTGTGGCAGCTTATACACCTAGAAAAACACACAACTGCTGTTCAGTGCATACATGCACAAGGCACTGGACACGCAGCCACACACACAAATACACATGCTTGATCTCACTCTCTCACATTGGCCCCATCACTCATTTCCATGTGCCTTGCTTTTTTGGCACCTGTCCTCCTTTCATCCAAGATAATTAATTTCCAAGCTGCCGTTAACAATATGACAGTTAACCATAAATAAGGTGACTTCCTCCTTTCAACTTCCCAAGTAACAACAGACCTCTCATGCACATGTTGAGATACTTCATTTAGTTTGTTTTCTTAGATGGGCTTATTATTACTTTCTTGCTGTCTTTGCTTCTACAGTATTTTTGCTTAATGGTTTAGACATTGTATAGCACAGTCTCTGGTCTGGTGCTTCGTTATGGATGAAGTGTTCCGGATTCATTTTCACCTCTATCCACATGGAAAAAGACAAGCACTACAGTATTGGTCTAATGTCCATGTGACAGCTGGAAACATCTGCATTCAGACCAGCCAGCGACAGGGCTTAAGCCCTTTGCCTTTTTTTAGGTCTGTTAGGCTGAGTCTGTTATGTAACTCACTCACACAGGTTGATAACTCCCCCCAGCGTCACAGCTGCAGCCAAACAGCTGAGGGAAACACTACATTCCCGCTCTCATCCTTCTTTTAGGTGTCTAAACATCAAAAGGCTCTCCTCTTGTTGTGGCACATATAGGCTTTAAAAATCTCAGGGCTTATTTATAAAAGGCGCAAATGTTGTTCTTACACCCAAACTGAAGCTAATGTTCTAAGCTAAGGTTAACTGTCATTATCTGTCATGAATCCTAAAGATATAATTTTCATTTCTTTGTTATATTCTTGGAAATGGTTGGATGAAATCAAGGATAAAGCCAAAGAATCTTGGAGAACTTTGGCGCTTTGCATGGCTGCTGGTCGTGTTATGGTCTCTGGGATGCCGAGTGTGAGCAAGAGCTTAACATCTGGGCAAGGGAAGGCATCTAGCACCACCGAGCTGACAGATGCATTATGGGAAGACGGTGGTAACTGACTGGTCTGCTGGAACGTGATGGTGAAGTAGAGAGAGACTGAGAAAGAGAGGGCAAGAGAGAAAGAGATAGGAAGAGGAGACTCTGCTCCAGCATGATGTCATGCAATAATAGCTTCTTGAAACCATTTTAGTTATTTTTTGCCAAGAAGATACAGGAACAAAGAGAAGAAATCCTAACCTCTTCCTTCAAACAGAATAATTTCCTGCTGAGTTGAGCGCTGCTGCAAATTGAACCAAGACCGTGGTTAAATATCCCACTGCGTTCAGATACCTGCACATACAATTTTCATAATTATTAGTTTAGCAGACAGTTGTAAGGTCATTTTTATCCTGTTATTGATGGCCATATGGAGCTGGAAGACAGTATAAATTGTACAGGGACAGTAGGCCTTGGGATAGTGTGGCGAGATGTAGATTAAGAGATCTATAAAGAACGATCAATGCACTTTCATTGCAAGAGAATGGTATCCTGGTCCTAGCCACTGGTCCTAAACTCTGCAATAAGGTGCTCTGGTACTGCTCTGATTGCAACACACTCATTTTGAGAATCACCGGTTGGTTGATATGATTTGGCTACGTCACTCTTGCTAATGAAAAGACACTCGGCATCATATTCATATTATTTACCAATTAATTTGTCAAAGAGCTGAAGGTTTGAGCAGAATGATTGGGTGTAATGGTTAAATTCACTTGCAGTAAAGAAGCTGTTATTAGGCCACGTGAAGAGAAAAACACCCTCTGAAAATGTAAACGGATTTTGATCATCTTTAATGTTGTTTTGTGTTTAATCTCAGGAGCATGGGGATACTCCAACAGCGTCCCTCTTGAACCTGGAGCCCACTGAAAACATCATAGTGGTGAGGTTCTTTGTTGTATCTACTGAACAGATATTATAGTGGAAGTCAAAGCTGCAAAGTCTACTTTAGTACCAAGGAGCTTTCAGGAAATACAGTCCTGCTGTTGAGCTTGTCATCACAGGTCCAATTCCCGTCTGGCCTGTAGGTTAGCCCGGCGACACAGAGGAGGATCCGGGCCTCACTCTCTGATCTGGATAATGAGGAGGCGATAGAAAACCTCTCAGTCCGTCAGCTCAAAGAGATTCTTGCCAGGAACTTTGTCAATTACTCTGGATGCTGTGAGAAGTGGGAGCTGTTGGAGCGAGTGCACCGCCTCTACAGAGAAAATGAGCAGAACAGGAAATCCAGTAAGCATTTTTTGAATTGAACTACGTTCCCAATATACTAATCCAGTGGCAACTGTATTGTCCTCCATTCTGTCACTATTGCAGTCCATCCAAATTGTGACCTGAGATATTATATGTAAGTATATGTATTTTCTTTTTCCTCTAGTGGAAAATGTGAGCAACAGCATAACAGCAGGTGATTTTTCCTGTTTGATTACATTATCATAGTGCCTGGGTGAAATATATGACCTTGCTGATGATGTTTTTATTTATATTGATGTTAAATGTCTACATACAGATAAGCTACCTGTCATTTTGTGGTACGGTAGCATTTAATGTATTAAAAACCTTGCAGTTGCAGGGTATCTTCCTTGTATCTTAGACTAATATATATATTTTTTTTATTACTGCCCATTTTCTTATGTAATTCAAGTGGTAGCATATCCTCCACCTCTCTGCAACAGTGGAGTCGGAGGTAAGGCATGTCACAGCTCCTCTAAATTGACTGATATATAACTTTGTACAGCAATAGTAAAGGCATGCTGCATATCATTCTGTATATTATCGTCTTCATCCCTTTTATCATTCCCTCCTGCCCGATTCAGTTTCCTTCTCCACATTCGGTCACTGACGTTCCTTTTTCACTGTGCATCATCTCATTTTGTCCTAAAGGGCTGTCTCTTATCCTGTCATTAATGTGGTCTCTGAGAGCTTTTACCTCTTCATGACCCATCACATTATTTTAGTAGCAGTGTGTTTTCATCACATTTGCAAGCATGTGTCTCAGAGACACCCTTGCCAATAAAAAGGGCTTGAGGATGATATTAGCCTACTTAATAAGCTAAGTGCAAGTCTGGAGGAATACCAGATATGCTGCAGCCTCAATGGTTTTTTAAGTACTGCATCACTGGCCTCTTGGACATACAGTTTTTTAATTAGGGCCAAGAAATAACCACTGTAATTGAAAAGTAACTTCTTATAATTATATTTCTGTCCACAGATGGTGTAAGAGCTCAGCTGGCCTCCGATGACAACCTTTGTCGCATCTGCATGGACGCCGTCATTGACTGTGTGTTGCTGGAATGTGGTCACATGGTAACCTGCACCAAATGTGGAAAGAGGATGAGCGAGTGCCCCATCTGCAGGCAGTATGTGGTGCGGGCCGTGCACGTCTTCAAGTCTTAAAACTGTTAGTGCACGCCAAAGCTGCCTCAAGCGTGCACATGTTCAAGCCCTGAATTATCACTAAGAATGAACGGGCTGTGCATGCCCCCCCCCAGTGTGCATCCCCCAATTGTTGTGCCCAGCTTGGGCCTTGAAACCAGACTGTTGCCTGTGGCCTACCACAGTTTGTTTTCCCTTACTGGCTCTTGCTCCAGACCCACTCCTCCTCCCCAGTGGACTCTCACTGCTGTGGACTCTCATCAGCTGCACTGGGACACTCACTGTTTCTCTCTAAGGTCTGTTGCGCACACAGCAGATCTCCTCCACGACTTGGTACTCTCTATTCTCTATTCTTTTACAGTGTTTCATTTTAGATTTTTGTTTTTCTGATTTACAAGCAGGAGAGGAGGAGGATACTTGAAGTGGATCGGTTCTATGTGGTAGAGAGAAGCTGCAATAGGGTGATGAAAAACGTGCTATCCCAGGGTTAGAGTCGATATGGTTTACACATTCATGCCACACCACAGTGTATCTCCCTCAGTGTTCTTTAGGATGTGCAGAAGAGACTTCCATGTGTGAGGAACTGTCCATTAATCAGAATAGCGCCACCTACAGTAGTACATACACCTAGTCACCGTGTCTTACACACAGGAGTAAGGTGCCAAACTTCATGATTTCCAATATATGCATCTCATAACCAGCAAGCTTGATGTGATAGTTTCCTTTTTATTCTCAGTTTTCTCAAATGAACATATAAAACACCCTCTTTGTGTGAAGGAGGATGTGATTATTATTGTGTTGCCATCTTCTCATCTAAAAGTGCACAAGTGCACAGACATGAACAGCATTGAGGTTGTACTGAGTGAGACCATTTATGCTGTCTACTGAAGTACCAGACCGGACACCGCTGCTTGGTCATTCTGCAGTACATACTTGTTGTTTTTACTTATAGTTGAAAGAACTGCCCAGATTTTCCTGATTTTAAGTGACATACACCAAGCAATATCATTCCATTCCCACGTCTACCAAGTGTCTTGTCTGCTTGTGTTGTCTATTACTGTGTTGAAACTTATACAGTAGGTATCAGGTGCTACTTCCTCTGTTCTGAGCTTAATATCAACATGCCTTTTGTCATGTTGTTGAGGAGTCCTTTGACATGTTCAGTACACTATGAGAGGGAGAGGAAGCAGATCCCAAAAGCCTGTTTATGCAAACGAAACACCTGTTTTCCTTTCATGAGATCCAGTTTACTCCAATGTCACTAAAATATCTTTGTATGCCTGCGGTATGTTAACATAGACAAAAAAAGCTGATTGCTGTTAAGTGAATCGCATAGATAGCTTATATTGTTGTTTACTGATAAGTTATTAAATGTATATTTTTCCATTTTCTTTGGGAGACTTAATATGTATGGAGGTTTAAAAAAAAATGTCATTTTTCAGAATGTATCCACTGGATTTGGTCAGATGAATTTCTTACTTAACAATCAAGAACAGAGTCGTCTGATCATGTCACATCTCACAATTAAAGTTGCGTCATGATCTTGCTTTCTAGCATTTTTGTCCTAGTCTGCTTCAGATCTAAAACTGACATTGACACCATGCACTGTAACACTGTCACTCTGTAAGCCTGTGTGTTGATGCTGCTGTTTCTCAAAGATGTCATTCATGGGCAGCTATACCAGAGTAGGAGGATATCATGAGCACTCATAATCCTGGGTCTTTATATTTTGGAATGTTGAACGTTTTTATTTTGGTAAACAAGAGAAAGTGATTTATTAGATTCAATAAAATGCAGTAATTTAAACCAGGAAGGAAAACCCTGCTCTTCTTTCTGTAATCAGCAATATGGTTCAATCAGTTTAATCTTAAGCAATCAATAATCATTGGCAAGTTTACTTATAGCCAACACAGCGACTGGTGCACGGCACATGGTAAATTTCCACTGATAGTAAACCAAATCCAACAACATATTTGTTTTTAAGCATGGAAAGGTGACATTCCAGTATGAACATATATTGTCACACATTTGTTTACTTATACAGAATGTTTATAAAATCCCAGAAATTACAAGTTAGAGATAACCTCACCAAGAAATAACCAAATTTAAACTCATTTTAAAGTATTTAAAATGAATTTTAATATCTCAAATGTCATGTGTGTAATTCTTCCTAGAGACTTTACTTATACATTATATACAGTTATACCATTCACATAAATGTACTAAAATAATTCAAATTGTACACAGGAGACATGGTGACTATATATTTTCATAAAAAACATAAATTTATCAAAATTGACACCCCTCCATTGAACTGTATATCTCCATTAAGTAACAATTCCACTGAAATTGACTAGTGTGCAAAAGCAGGTGATTTCCCCCAAAATGTTTTGGTTTGTTTTATTAAAGAGTTCTTGAGATCCAGGAAAATGCCACCCTAAGACATCATGGAATCAGAGTGCCTGACATCTCTTCAAGACATTTTAGATAGTTATGTTCCCATACTAATAATTAACAACTTTGCAAAACTTAAAATATCAAGATAATATTGGCATGGGAACAATATGGTGGATAAAACTTTCTTCAATCAATCCAGGCAATGCAACTTATTGATGTCATAGGATTGCAATTTACTTTATCTTTAGAACTCCTAACTCAAAACAAAACAAGAGAAAACAAAAACTTGACCAGTTTTGGAACATGTCAATTTCAGTGGTATTTCCTATTAAGAGTACAGAACATTTCAGCCAAGGACAAGAGACCAACCACATGATTGTATTGTTTGACAGTCATTAAATTCTCTTGTAAAATCTATTGATTGCAGTGTGAATAGACTTATTTGCTGCATGCACAGCTAAAAAGATTACTTTCACAAAGCACCAATAAAGTTCCAGTCTGATGTGGGTTTGGAGACTGACAGAGACCTTTGTATGCAGTTATGTCTTAATATGTCCCATAGCTACAAATTATTACTATTAGCAGAATTAAGATAACACTTTGGAAAGATCAACTTTGAAAAATCTCTCCTAATATATACTGTACATATGAATACATGAATGTATTCATGCCTATCAGTGCAAATAACTTTCCTCTAGATATCAAATCAAAGTGGACGTAGTAATATGGTACATAGTCCTGTAGAAAGGTGTAGTACCTTTGTCCAATAAGAAATAGAAGACACATAAAGATAAAATATAAAAACGCCCACACAGACACAACCTACCATCCTACTGTATTGGCAGTAAATCCTCAGACCTTTGCCTCTCAACAATAGAAAGCTCAACAGTGATGCAGATTGATTATCAATTTAAATGGTACTATACAGTACACCAGTGCATTCAATACTGCACATAAATTATGAAACACTTTCTGATACAAAAATATTATTCTATAATGCATTAACTTTGCATTGCACAACAAAAATAGTCTATGAACAACAAAACATGATCATGATACTATACATAAACAGTCCATCTGAAGAAATAAATAACGTAAAAACTGGTGCAAAGATTTCAGAAAAACAACAGCAACAACAAAAACATGCTTGCAACTTTCCAGCGGAAGTGGGATTCTGGTTGCCTTCATGGGTTAAAAATTGTTTTTAAAAAACATTCTGGCTTAGCAGCACAGGTTCCCTTAACATCAAGTTTAACAAAAAAAGACACTTCCCCCATGCCTGTTGAATAGTCCAGAGGCTTTTGAAATATGCCATTCTCTACAAAAATACAGTCATCTGCTGCCTCCATGTGGACAGTAGTGTTACCACGTGTGCACGTGGTATAGTCTTCAATGTTCCTCTGCCTAACTGAGCTTTTGCAGTAGTTTCTCCTCTATCAGTCCAAACTGTACACTGACTGACATCTCTGCAATGAACTGTTCACATCCCTCCTTGGTCACCTGCTTACAGTAGCGCAAGTCTATATGGCATATGCTTCCACAGCGCTTGAAGTAGGTCAGCGACTGGTCTGTGACCCTGTTGCAGACTACAGGGAGAAATCGGGTTAGAAGAAAAAAAAGCAGGTCACCTGTACTATAAGCTATTAAACACATGGGTTAATCAATCCTTTAGGATATTCTAGCACATGAAGCTCAAAGGCCCCATTACGATGAACAGTGTTTTGATGTACTTCAACTGAGATGAAAGGCAGACAGTAAATGTGGAGACTGTTGGAAAGTTTAATTCTGTTTACTGTACCACTCCTTCCATGATGCTCCATTGCTTGCAATAATAGACCCTATAATAGAGTGTAGGAGCTCCTCTCTTTGTAATAATAGCAAAATCTATTTTTACTTTATCTTATGCCTCTGATCAAACAGCATTAAGTAGAGATAACAACTGATATATGGTACTGATATATAAGTTAATTGGAAGTACAGTATATTGTCCACTGTGGGCAGTGATGATAATTCATTAGTTCCAACAACTTGGTTACTTGTTTTTTATTATTATTACATTTTACAGTGGCAACATCTGTTCAAAGTAATCCTCCTACCTGACAGGTTGATGTCAGTAAGGGAGTCTCTGGTGGTGGTCCCTGCAGCTGTGAGTATGTTGACAGACTGGTCAGTGACATGGTTGCAGTAGCTGAGGTCCAGGTTGGATAACAAGGGCATGTAGCGGATGATCAGGCGCAGAGAGGTGTCTGTGATGTCCAGCCCTGCCAGGCGCAGGTCTACCACGTTACGCAGCTTACTCCTGTTGTCTAGCTGACCTACAAAGACAAAAAGAGGGCAAGAGAAATGGAAAGAGACAGAGAAGTAGTCAATCTATTTTATAAAGTCAATCTAGTTGTATATTTCAACATATGCATTTGCCTTGTGCAAGAAGGTGGGTGTTTTTTAGTTATTTATTTTCCTTTACATGTAATGAATAATACACAGCTATCAGCTGATGAACCAATAGTTGTGAAACATGCAACTTTCCAATCATGTTCCAAACTGCCCAATCATGTTCAAGTTTTTTGGTATTGATGCTAGATGTGACAGCAGCTTAAAAGTCGGTCAAATCAAAAAGCAGGGAGCACTACAAGATCTGACAAAACTTTAGGAGAGGAACCAGACTGCACTTTTACATGCAATTCATGGTCATTTTAGTCATTAATACTTCAGATTATATTGATATATCTCGTGGATGGGGCTGGTACCTGGCCTGTTGTCTGTAGGAGGCGACAGCAGGTCCCTCATCTGGGCATCTTTCAGTCCCTCAACCCACTGAACATCCAAAGTACGCAGAAGAGGACAGCTAGAGGTGCAAAGAGCAGAGACCGCCACCCAGGAGCATCCGGACAACAGCAGCACACGCAGACCTGCAGCAACAACAAGGACATGCAGCATGACCGCTCACATTTAAAACAAAGTTACAACAAACAGCTTCATGGCAAGCTAAATATTATTTATTATTATATTTATCTCAGAATCTCAGAATCCTGCTTTCAGTCTGTTAAAGAAAATGTGCCCTATTTTCTAGTTTTCCTGTCTCCAGAGTTTTAGTTAATAAACAAACACAGATGCAATAACTATGCTAATGTAATTACAGTAACTGCATAATCCATATAAATTCACAACAAAAAAAGAAAAGTATCTAAAGCATTCAGGAGCCCCTAAGGATACAATTATCCATCTAAGGGAAGCATGCAGGAGCATTTACTGAAACTCCTAGCTCATAAAAAAGTGAGACAATAGATGAACTCTAATTTCCAAAGCCAAAAACATCACATCTATTCCATGGATACATTCTTTTTATCAACACCTAAAACATAATACCCAAATCAAAAGAATACTCCGTTTACGTTTTCACCAAGTCAAGTCTATGGAGCTAGTTAAATCCAGCATTTCCTTTACATTCATTTGGCTGTGGTGCATCCTGACAGCTGGAAAATTGCCCCCACCGCTAGAAGAATGTAATAACAATGAAAATTCATCATCTAGCCTTATTGCTCTGGCAGCCTCAAAAAATAGCAATTGCAATTACAGCACAATGATATAAATATCCAAGTAAGAGCCATTCTTTAAACTACTACTGGAACTGATCCTGGGATGGGCCCAGGAGCAAACCTAAATAAAGAGTACTAAAATTACCCTCAACACCTACAAACATCCTACAGGAAACTCTGTATATCCATTGTATGCCTATAATTGTTGTTTATTTAATAGTATACACAGAAAAAAATCAGACCAGTGGAAACAAGAGAAAGAGGGGAGATGACATGAGACATCAGAGATCAGATTCAAACCTGTGACGCTGCAAGTATATAGTCTTCACCTTTTTTGTTTACCTGGCAGATTTTTCAGATTTTGTTTACCTGGCAGTCTGTTGATGAGCCAGCTAAGTTGTTTCTTGGAGATGTTGGTCCAGCTGAGGTCCAAAGCTACTGGTTGTCTACGGATAATACCACTCAGCATGAGAGGGGTAATGGACTTACAGCGGTTCAGATCAATGTGCTTCCAAAGCCTCTTGTCGCAGCACCTGAGGAGGCACAGAACATGTTTAATACAGTTACAGAGGGCCACTGTACAATGAGCTGTAGAACACATCTTTAAAGTCACAACTCCACAGGATTTGAGAAAGTTTACACCTTTGAGTGTTCAGCACATCTCACACTCACCACCTGTTCCAGGTCCTGCAGACACGCATGCAGACACAAAGATCCCTGTGAGTTAGGTGACTGAATACTGTCATCCACACCTCCCTACGCATTACGTGTGTTTCACCATCATCCAGGGGCAGTCTGTCAGGTGGGGGGCTGATGGGAGGGGGCCGGATCACATGGCGCTCCATTTGGATACATTTTGGCGGTGACCTGCAGGGAAGTGGGCGGGGGCATATAGGTGTGATTGGTGGGCTTCTGTTCCAGCCCAGGGGTGAGTATCCACGTGGTGTCCCATTCATTTCGCGGCCCCGATGGTGCAACCAGTCACCCAGGTCACTGCTGCCATTATTGAGTGGCCGTCTAGGTTTTGGCTCCTCTCCTTCACTCTCAGGTTCAGTCTTTACTGGCCTGTGGTTTTGATTGACCAGGCTGTCCTCTGTTTTCAGGGATCGTCTGTTCTGATTTGCCTCCTCAATTTTAAGGGGCCTACGGCTCGGATTAGTGGTCAAGTCCTCTGTTTTTAGTGGTTTACGGTTTTGATTAGTCAAAGAGTCCTCACTCTTTAACGGTCGTCGATTGTGACTGGCTGGGCTGTCCTCAATCTTCAGTGGCCTGCGGTTCTGGCTGGCCAGACAGTCTTCTGTCTTCTGAATCTCCTGGTTGAGCTCCTTGCTCAGCTCCTTGCTCAGCTCTTTGTTGGGGAGGCGGCGGCGCTGCTGGCGTGCCTTAAGTGGGCCAGAGCTCTTCTCCTGGGCTTCACTTGATTCGCTACTTGGGCCGGCTCTGGGAGAGTTGGAAGATGATTGGTCACTTTCTCTGGCTACTGATGTTCTCAGCAGTGGACTCAGCAGAACCTTGGCTTTGTCCTCAACACTGCCATCTCTCTCCTTTTTTGATGACTCTTCTTCCTCTTCCTCCTCATCTTCCTCTTGCTCGTCTTCATAATCCTCCTTTTTTTCTTTTACATTAATCCTGTCCAGGGAAAATCTGTCTTCTTCATGATCCTCCTGGTCCTCTTCATCATCATCATCATCATTCTCTGTCTTGATTTGCCGCAGAAGCTTGGGGGTCAAGGGATCATCAGGTTTTGAAAGCTTCTTCTGAGAAGAAACAGAAGGAACATTTCATTTTTGCATGTTATATTCAAAAGTTTTATATCACTTATTCTCATTTGCAACCAAACCAATGAGACCTGACTTGTTTGAACTGAAGCAAAATTTTAGAAAAGGGACAAATCAGGCCAAGCATGGGGTTGCCAAACAGAACACAAGGATAACACTTGGCTCCAGCTGCAAGCAGACAAGCAATTATCGCAAAATGGATGGGAGATTACAAGAAGGATTTGATGAGAAAGCTTGCTGCTATCAGGAGAGCTTAAGCAGCATTTTAAAAGAACATATGTTTCATGTTAGCCCAACTGATCTCACTTCTTCTGAGCCACCTTCTACACACACTGAAGACTCAGAGCCTTACTCCAGTCCTCTTCCCATCAGTGATTTGATAAGACCAGTGCACAAGATATATATTGTTGCCTTGTTTTGGTTAATTTGTGCCATCACTTTTATTAATTTGTGTGCACGATTGATTTGTAAAAATAAACAAATAAATGAACACATTTAAAGCTTGATTTAGCTTATTAATAATTCAATATAATTCATTGAATAAAATAAATACAAAAATAAATAATAATTGAATTTTACTGTAATGATGTATTTAGTTTAAATAGCTTAAATAATCAATTCCCGGCCCTAGCACCAGCCCTTTCGGTGTAGAGTTTGCATGTTCTTCCCATGTTTGCTGGGTTTCCTCTTGTGCTCCAGTTTCCTCCCACATTCCAAAGACATGCAAGTCAGGAGGATTGGAGACTCTAAATTACCCATAGATGTTTTACTTCAGGTACAGAAAGAACTCAGGGGATGAGTTATCAAGCCATTGCTTACTGTCAAAGCTTGCCATGCAAGGCATTATATTGTTAGTAGGAAACAAATGACAAGGAAAAATGAGAGCCAATGGGATATTCTATTGCCAATATGCAGATAAGCAATGTAAAGACCCAACATGAGGGATGTTGTAGACTTTATAGTTGATGGGTTGGAATGATTTGTATTGTAGTAGAAGTGTGGCATTTATAGGAATAACTTAAAGGTCCCATATTATAAGAATTCAAATTTTCCACTATTTACATACATATATGACCATCTATGTTATGTTAAATTTGTATTTTGTTTGGGGGATTAAATCTTAAATTCACTCACTAATTACTGAAATCCTTCCAATCAGGCCAGTTTGCAACATTTGAACTGGAAGGCCTTTACTTAGCAGGTTTATATCATTTGAATTAGAGGAGGTGTTGTCAGCCAATCAGGGTCTAGTATTTTGGCTGTTCTGCCTGTGGGGACTTCAAATTCATTCAATTTAATGAATTAAACTTTTGACTAAACTATATTTTTTTGAAAAACATCATGAAGAACTGATCCTGAGCCATAGTGTATTTGAAAACAAAATCATGAAAACTGAGTCATATGGGATCTTTAAAATGTAACCCTGTCTAATTTGGTTATTCCCTACTTTGGAGTCATTCATGTTTCATTTCATTTTAATGAGAAACATTCTCTTGTGTACTTCTGCCTTCTGGCATTTTGTCCTCCAAATATTAATAATTCCAATTTCACATACTAGATGTTTTGGTATTCTCCAAGGTTCAGTTTTTCAGTTTTCAGGTCCTCTAAATACTCCCTCTCAGTAATATTAACTGTAAATAAGACATTTTCTTTCACTCTTATGCAGATGATATAAAACTTTACATTGCAATAAAGCCTGGGGGCATAACACAGGTAAAACATGAATCCTGTAATTGAGTCAACAAAAGATGGATGTCGAACAGCTTTCTTCTCCTAAATGCAGCCAAAGCTGCAGCCAGGAACTCACTTCATTTCAATGGCTTTACAATTACTCCAAATCAATTACAAATCTTAGCATTATCTTTGATCCAGTCAGCTATTTCTGATTTACAAAGCTTTAAATAGCCTTGACCCACAATATGGCACTGTTTTACTTAATTTCCATAAACCTATTGAAACTCTCATCTCACTGGATGTAGGACATTTTGTCATTCCCTGTATTTGAAAGAAAAAAGGTAGGGGCAATTCATAGGCAACATGATGTGAAATGCCTACCAAATCCAATTTAACCAGCATTTATAAATACAACAACCAGATGTCTATAATTAATAAAAATAAGGGGATGTTTTATCAATTGTGGCATATTTAGTTGCTGTTCATCATGTCTCCTTTACTCCCTTCACTTTATTGGTCTCAACTGTGTCTCAGAGTAAAAGATGCTAAATTTTGTACTAATTAAGCTTTTTAGGTTCAGAATATTTAAGAGATTAATATGTATCTTATGTATCTCAACCTTATTCAGAAGGACAGGATTACAAACTGATAAGGGTCTTACCTTCTTTTTAACAATGACAGGTTCATCATTGGTGTCAAACAGTTTCCTCTTCTTCCTCAATGGGTTGTCCTCAAGCCTGGGTCGGGGTAAACCATCCAGAGACAGCATGGGGGGACGTTTCTTTGGAGACTCCTCATCTTTCCTCTTTGGGATTTCCTCTCGTTCTGCCTTCCTCTTTATTCCAGATGCGGTACTCAAAGCAGTGACAGTTGCTGTAGCCACACTGGGTAGGTCAGGCTCCTCTTTTATGTCCCGGTTTAGCCGTGGTTCTTTCAGTAGTGAGCCAGGAAGGTTAGATGCATACTTAAATCCTGGCCCTCTTTTTTGCTTTAAGGCCAAAAAATTAGAAAAAAGGAAAAACAACTTTATACCTTTTGCTCTTAAGTCTTGACATATGCTCAATTTTTAAAAAATCTTTTCAGAAATCAAACACATGTAGAATAATATCCATACAGATGCTTACTTTCCCTGTTTTTCCAGCATGGTTGCACTTTGGGCACTCCCAGCAGTTTGGCAACTCATCGTTTACTACTCCGCCTGAATCTTTTACCTGAACAAGAGAACACATAGAGAGAGAAAGGTGAAAGGACACGGACAATGGCTCAACTACTCTAAGCCTAAACAATATGGTTCATGTTTGGAAATAGTAGATACTCAGCAACAACAAAATACTATTGAGTAATTTACCTTAAGGCAGTTAGGATGAACAATCTCGTTGCAGATGGAGCATTCCATCAGCATTAGGTTAAACTTCTCCTCCTCATCCTCCACTGTGTCCTCCTTCCCTGCCTCTCCACAGACCAGACACACTGCTGTGTGGGGCAGGACAGGCTGAGGAAAAAACACAAAACAGGCTGAACAGATGGTTGCTGTTTCAAATTATTATACTCACTGGCAGAAAACTCTCCTCTTGTGACAGTTGTGATTGATAGCTGGCTAACTGTCACTTCTGCCCAATTCTTTCACACATAACAATGTTCCAATCATTTAAGGTAGAAAAGTGTTACAATGTTGTACTCAAGCTAATTGCTTGCAGTGATTTTTTTTGTGGATGCAGCCTGAAGATTAAATTGCTCAAAACCCTCCATCCAATTTGTGATATCATACTCAAACAGCCTGGAGCCTCTCCATATGGTGTGGAATGAGAGACTGACTGTGTTTTTTCATAATAGTGTGTTTTTTCATAATAGTGCTGTCACTATCAAAGCAGAATATATACTCTGATCTCCAGAAAAGAATCCTCAATATTGTCACTGTTGCCATTTCTGTCTATACCAGTTCATAGCTAAAGGAAACAATAGTGAATGTTTAGCATGACAGACTGAAACCAGTGGAAAGTCATTTTGTACCTTATTCAATTTTGTGATCAAATAATAGATAAAATTATTAAAGGACAGGAACAACCACAAAGCAATTATTATTGCAATGTGCTTATTAAAAGAAGATGCATAAAACACCATGAGAAAATTATGAGTACAGAACTTACTGCAATGCACTGCCTCATGATGCAGGACTGTTTCATGCGGCCTGGCCCTCCAAACTTCTTCATGTCCTTACAAAAGTGGCACTCTCCACACTCCGTACGCAGGCATGCCTCACACTTCCGACAACGTGTCCTTCTCCGCCTGGCACCAGAAGTTCCCCGACTAGCTGACAGTTTGACTGCTGATGCAGGGGATGCTGCCATCTTAGGTTTGGGCCTGTTGGGAGGCCGTGGCTAAAAGAGGAAAGAGAGTCAAGTATCTTGTACGATAAGCCTACAAATATTTGACAGGTAGGCCTCCAACAGAAGAATGATGATGAATCAGTTTAGTCACGCCTGATGGTTGGGGACTTGGATTAATTATTTTTAACATATTTGTAAGTATCACATACTTTTGTAGTTTAATTACCTTAGTTGAATTTGCAATACAGCTGAATTGATATTCTAATTAGTAATAGCTGTGAAACACATTCCTATGTACTAAGTCAAAAGCAGCAAATTGTATATAATTTGATCTGAAAAAGGAAGACTTCGAAATCTAAGATTAGCGATACCTTGGCATCATTATTTTGCTCTCACCAGATACTAAATACTTAACACTTAACTCAACGATTATTTTAAAAATTGAGAATCCTTCCATCAGTTGTGTGTCTGCAAATATAAACTAACAATCCTCTTGCAGACCACAAGAAAACAAAACTACATTCTCCACCAAGTGTTATTTCCAAAGTTTTCAAATATGAATGCTGAAAGCAAGAGCAAGGCCTCAAGTTCTGAGTAGTACTCCAAGCTGATGTTTTGAATTGTGTTTTATGATTTCTTAGCAACACGCTCTGGCTATTCCCGAACATCAACCACTTAAAACAGTGTTATGTAATAAGGAAATGACAAAAGTTAAATATTCTGTACAATTCACTTGAAGTCAGTGTTAAGTGGTTGAGGTAGGAGGGACTTCCTTGATGCTGAGCACTTTCTATGATTGAGTCAATTGTTCTCTTTGCTATTCCTGGCTTTGAGTCAATAGTTAGTTCTACACACAGACCCATGCAAAAAGGGATCTACACCTGCATCCACACAAACATACACAAACACGCATCTGATAAAAAACTGCTGTGCATAAACACACATTATGCATGGCAGCTAAAGCACAAGACACTGGAGCTATACAGTACATAAACACATCAAGGACGTCCCTGAAGGGGTCTTCCATATTCAGCAGTCCACTTGCACACATGTTTCTACTTCAAAGAGAGAATGCATTTATGACCACCTTTTACACATAACATGGATCACTAGAACATTCTGTGCTGGGGGGTGCATGACTGATTTATTACAGTACACATGAAATGTGCTCTATTTAATAGAACTGGGTAATGGAGAAGAGATGCTTTTGATCTCCACTGTTACTGTTCTTGTATTACATATTCTGCTCCTCCTCTCTCCATTCTCTACATCCTCGGTCTCAGGACCCAACCAGAAAGTAGGTTTTGTGACATCAAAACCACTTACAGTACCATATAATATACACCCATCAGCTACAACATTAAAACCACTGACAGGTGAAGTGAATAACATCAATTATCTCGTTACAATGGCACCTATCAAGGGGTGGGATATATTGGGAAGCAAGTGAACAGTCAGTTCTTGAAGTTGATGTGTTGGAAGCAGGAAAAATGGGCAAGCCTAAGTATCTGACCGACTTTGACAAGGGTCAAATTGTGATGGCTAGACGACTGGGTCAGAGCATCTCCAAAACGGCAGGTCTTGTGGGGTGTTCCCGGTATGCAGTGGTTAGTACGTACCAAAAGTGGTCCAAGGAAGGACAACCGGTGAACCGGCGACAGGGTCATGGGTGCCCAAAGCTCATTGATGCACGTGGGGA
>OOFE01041515.1:24391-70594 GCA_900323365.1 Monocentris japonica | reverse complement strand
ACTCCAATGGCCTCCACAGTCACCAGATCTCAATCCAATAGAGCACCTTTGGGATGTGGTGGAACGGGAGATTCGCATCATGGATGTGCAGCCGACAAATCTGCAGCAACTGCGTGATGCTATCATGTCAATATGGACCAAAATATCTGAGGAATGTTTCCAACACCTTGTTGAAAGTATGCCACGAAGAATTAAGGCAGTTCTGAAGGCAAAAGAGGGTCCAACCCGGTACTAGCAAGGTGTACCTAATAAAGTGGCCGGTGAGTGTACATTGATGTAAATGCACATACTCATATCTTCAGTTTTCAGTTATATTCTGCATTTTTTCATGATGGTTCCATTATTTCATATTGTATATATACTGATATTTTTAGATTAGCTAGTAATGATGAAGAGCATGATAGCTTGAAACATCACATAGCCAGTAATTGGCAAACAAATGTAAAAAGTAATGAGTGGTGCAGTGTGCAGATTCTATTTTTCATTTTGCATTGTCTTTTTCATTCTTCTGGTGCCTGTGAAGTACTTAGATCTGCATGCCTTTGAGTATTTTTTAGATTAGTTAGTAATCCATACTCCTCCCCCATATTTCCAACAGATACACAAATACATAACATATTTAAATTCACACCAGAAATGTTTATAGAACCTCACAATTGGTAACATTTTATTTTATTACTTTATTACATTTTTATTGTTTCTATTGCATTTTTCCATTTTCTTTATGTAAAGAAGAGGGAAATTGAAAAATGATCACCAATGTCATGTTTTGCTCAAGATGTAACCAAATTAAACAATCTCACCTGTAAATATTCAGGGAAGGTCAGGTGAATGATGGTCTACAAAACCAGCTGCATCAATTTTTTTCTAGGCTTTGTTACAATACTGTGTAATTACACTGTATTGACAGGATTAGGAAGTTGTGATCTACAGTGCTACAAAAAAATGTACACTTTTATATAAGACCTGATAATTGATCTGGTGGTTGAATGATGATCATTTTTAAAGAAACCCGTACAGCAATATTGTTACTGTTTTATGTTTAGTACTTACAATTGTCTCACACTTATCATAACCTTTAGTATTGCCAGTGCCTTATGTTTGATACCAGCATCTGAGGTAATTGGTTGTCATTGTCATTGTGAGTTGGTAGCCCATGTTCCAGAGCCATCAGTGCAATTTCTCTGCCTCATTGTCATGACATTATCAGTGAATGGCATTTCATTACATTTTGATCAGATCACTTTGAGTAGGACCGAATTTGAAACAAAGCATCCCTGATCATTCATCCTTCAGAACAACGTGAACCCTTTTCAGTGGAGCTGTTAACACTGGAGTGTTTTTCTGTCTCAGCTCTCTGCAGATTGGTATGAACCCACTCCATCTGACGATGCACTGTCAAAGTACAGTCACTTCACAATGTGCTTTGTGGATTTACACTCGAGAATTTATCACCTGACTAGCTAGCTTTGCATTATTCATTGAGCGGGGAGAGAGAGACCACAATCTGAATGCAGACAACGTTGTATTCACACTGAGAGCTCTATGACAGCATTGTCTTCACAACGCCCTTGTTAAAACTCTGCTTTGGGTAACAGGAGGCAAAGACAGCCGTAGCCTCATTATAGTCCTTGCTGCATTTGTTGAACAATAGAAAAGTGTTTTTTGCCATTTTAATGTCCTCTCCAAGATTTTCTCATTGGTTTCTAGTAGAGCTGGCTACATGAAACCACAAATTAACATCTATGGCTCACTGAAAACATGTCACCATTACTAGGGGTGACCCTAGTTCATGTACGTATGTATGTATGTATGTATGTATGTATGTATGGATAGATGCGTGAAATGCATGAATGCATGCTTACATGCATTCATGCATTTCTTTGATCCAGTGCATTTCAATTTAGAATGCCATTCTGTTCACCATAACCAAATGAATCTCTTCATTCAGATGGTGCAGGAATCTGGTGAACTGGAATAGATACGATACATGTGGGGTCCAAAACCTTCCCTCAGTGTTGATTGCTGTATCACAGGGTGCTTTTTCAGACATATTCTAGTCCACTCATCTCCTAGCAGACAGTGTTATTGCTAGATTTCGAGTGATCAACTGGGCACTCAATCTTTTGTGATTTGATTGTGCTACCTCATATGCATTTAAGAAAAGCCTATTCATGCTCATTGGCATCGCACCTGAGCTGAGAAAGACTTGGCGTATGGTAAAAATCACTATCATTTTTCTCAAAACATTGGGTGACTTTTCATGCCTTCTCGAGGTGCCCATTATTATTTTCATTAAAAGGAACAGGTTTGCCTACAGGTAGGGTGGCTGACTGAGCAAGCAAAACGTTGTTTGTTTGATCCTCAACTCGACTAAAGGGTGTATTTCAATTCTAAAATTGTGACAAGAAGGTGGTTGGTATTACATCTGCGGTGCACACCAACATTCCCAAAATGCCCCTGAACAAGGCACTGAACCTCAAACTGCAATATAAGTCTTCTTGGCTATGTGTGTGTACCTAGGAGGAATATGTCATTTTGTGTCATTTTAATCTCATCACTCAGAATCACTGTCTGTAATGATCCCAATTTTCTGAGGTCTTTAAGGTAAAACTGGATTGGATTTATACCAGAAAATGCAAATTGTACATAATTGTATACGTTATACAGGATCACATCCATGCCCTAATCCTCCCTTACCAACACGTTGTCAGATCATAGATACATGAAAACTATCAGACAAGACAAATCATCATGGTTTGATTAGCAGTGAAACTCCCTGTTTGATGAGTGGATGGCAGAACTTATCTTGTCTGAAAAACTGCCTCGTTACACCTTCCCAACCTTCCCAGGGGATTCAAGGCTTTAGACCTGTACACATCAATGAACTATCAGCAGTCTAGAGGAGCCTAGTTAAGCTATAATTGGCTATTCCTGTAAGGTCTATTCATGTGCCGTCTCTTACCACCACAGTGCCAACCTCCATCTCAGAATGCCTGACACACTAACCTTTTCATAGTTGACTCTAAATGGCAAAAGATCAAAAAACAGAATTAGTCACTGAACAATCTACCTTTGGGTTTGATCTATATATTCTTGTACCAAGCAGATGCCTGCAACCGAGCCCCATCCTTCTTGGGCCTTGGTATGCCCAGGCCAGTCAAGACTCTGGTGGTGTAATGTTTCAAAGTATGTTCCTGTATTGTTTGTCACGAAAACAATTGTTGGCTTGTTTCCAAGTCAAGATTCCACCATTGGGTGATATGGGCGCTAATGGTGTCAGGAGCGTAAGTCCTCCATTTATTAGAGCTCATTGTTTGTTTGATGTTTTGATTTTTTTGGCTCATTTATTTTACAAAACTTTGTAACCTAGATAAGAAAAGTCCTAAAAGACCTCCATTCACCCTTCAACATCCAAACAATCACTGCATTGGAACTGACGAATCAATACATAGGAGTTTGAGAACTATTACATACATAGGTCTCTACAGGTGAAATCACTTAAAAGAAAGAGTTGAGTCAAAATCCAATAGTGGCTGGGGCTAAGACAAGTCTAGTAGTACAGACCTATACTAAACAACAACAACATCGTTGTCATGTTAAAACTGTTAGAAACAAGATATGAGAGAATAATGAATATATTGTTATGTGGGTTTGTAAAAAATCCCCAAAATGAAACACACCTGGAAAGGTGTATTTTTTATTGTACTGTAACTGTTAAAAAAAGACAAGCAGGCAACTGATTCCAGAACACCCGTAGTTTCATTCAGGGTACGAGAGGATCAGCAGATTGTTCTTTTCTCTTTGTTGGATCACTATGACAGCTGTGGTCCCAGGCTGTTCGTGGCAGTGCTGACTGACAGGCAGAGCACTGTGGAGCTGACAGGCTTAGTGCGTCCAGTGGCAGATACAGATGTCACATGCACCATAGGTCCATCTTGCAGCTGGGACTGGAGAGCTGGATGGTCATCACCAGAGGGAGAGGGAGGGAGACACAGGGCAGCCTTACGAATTTTGTCATACAAAGATGTCTGAACATGCATGCTTTTCTGAGCCACCAGCAGGGTGGCCATCAACTGACGAACACAAACCTTTCACATTTTTACATTTCATACTTAGCAAATCTACACCTGATTGTTTTTGTGTACATTATATTCACCACCATCATCGTCATAGTCTTTCTACCGGCTGCCGATTATCATACATGTAATGGGGAAGTTGGAGAAGCTGCCTCAATGCAGCTGACTTTTGCGACCTAATTTGATGTGAAGTTCAGCATCTCTCGGGGTAAGGATTAAGAACACATGGTGTGATACAGACTGCTTGAACAAAATCGATTATGACACTAATCCTTGATGAATAATGAATGTGGTCATTTACCAAGGGAATGCTGCAGGGGAAGTCCATTGTGTGATGATAAAGCTATGCTGGTAGAGGTTAGCTGGAATGGATCCTTTACTAATACATAGTGGTAATGATAGAAAGGCTCTCTATGACTATCAGCAGCAGGGTTAATGCCACAGTACCCTCAGGTATGCGCTGAAGACCCTTTCAACCCAAGGGTGGAAAGGCCAATCTAGAAAACCCATCTAACTGCTACAGTTCAACTGAGAATGGTATGTGAAATACCTGATGTGAAATAATCAGTGACACAGGTAAGTTACCCGTTCCTCTGGGAGGATATAAACTCACTTCTCTCAAGCTGCAGTGCTTAAATAATTTAACACATAAAAGACTATGTGAGGGATATGTTGACTGGAAATCAATTGGATGTCCACAGCCTCATATGTCTTTTTCACACTGTTGGCACTAACAGTCCTTTAAAATGAGCGATGGGTTTTCCCTGAGGGAGCCATACTCAGAAGGTCCTTCAGGAATCTAATGCATAACAAAAGTCAGTATTCCCCCACATATTCCGAAACATATTTTGGAGACACCCCATCATTACTAAAGACATCCATGTCATTCTATTATGCTAACCATCAGGACTGGATTGGAATCGTACGTACTTATTTATACTTATAATATATATATATATATATGTATACAGACCATAACAACCAATCAAATGCAACCTATCAATGCAAAAATTTTAAAAACCTACTGCAGAATTTGTATTACAGCAAACTCTAAGCCACTGTTAAGTATTGAGTTGGTATGTGCTGGTCATGTGTAAATAAGAACAGTAGGCTATCAATGAACAGAATAGGGGAGTTTTGTAATTTTATTTATTTTACATTTTATTTACACTGTGGAAACCATTCCAGTACTCTTTAGTGAAAAGACAGAAGTAATATATTTTCTTATGGAAGTAAATTTAGATTGCTGAACAGAGTACTTGCCACGTCACTGTCACAGCCGTGCCTCCAGCCTTTTCCTTGTGTTTCTTGTGTTTTCCCTTCCCCTTGCGTCTCCTATGCGTCCCTGTTTGTTTCTCTCTCTGTGTGTGTCTGTGATGTGGGCGCCCCGTTCACTCCCCTGGCTCCCTGATTGCTGTCCCAGTCTACTCACCTGCTCCCAGCCGCACACCTACACCATCTACTCATCTACTCTGCACTATATCTACCCCGGTTCTTCAGTCACTCATTGCTAGATCGTTGTTTCAGCCTTAGTGGTTAGCGCACAGCTCCGGTCACTTGAATTGTGTATTCAGGTTATTGTCTCTCCTGTGTATTTTTCCCCTCGTCGCTAACTTTGTTTCCCTGTGCCTCAGGATCATTGCCTGCCTGCCTGCCTGTCTATTGCTGAATGGCAGGCAGGGAGAGGAATAGGCAGGTTCCAAGGTAGCCTCATCAGCCACGCTCACATCCAGCCTTCATTCCTGCTCCACCACACTTTACCAACCATCAGCTCCCCTTTCCCCCTCTGCCTTTGCCTGCTGGACTTTTCCCCTCTTTCATCCCCATTCCCTGGAATCCCTAACAATATACCTCCTCTTATTCATTCTCTATCCTGAGTCTGAGTTCTGCATTTAGGTTCCCCTTGTTGATCATAACAGTCACCTGGTTTCTCATAGATACAGGCACATGCAGCCATTTTCACTCAGTCGGTGTTTTTTTTTTTTTTTATTGAAAAGTACAGCATGTGAATGTGGAATTGCTAGAAATAAAATTATTTTTCTGACTTCTGTTATACTCAAAGCAGCCAAACAGCACATTTTCCCAATTTAACGTGAAATCAGAATAATATTATCACAAATTTACATATGTCTTGCCAAAGTTTCTTGGAAAGAGGGCAATGCCAGAATAAATGAAGTACAGTGTCAGAGTCAGCATCACAAACAGAGCAAGAAGAATCAATATAGCTCATACATTTTTTCATGTACTGGTTAGCAGGATAACATTTATATAACATTCTAAAAGAGACCTCTTTCACTTTGTTGGTAATCAGAAATTTGTGTGATAATGTCCAGACCTTCTTCCAGCAAATATTATCTCCTAAATTATTCCAATATGATGTTACAAAAGGAAATGATATGATGTGAGAGAGCGTATAGCCCTTTTGTTTTTTACAGTTGAAGGCAAAGCAAGTTTTGCCTGCTGATAAGTCAACAATACTGCGTGCAGGCAACAGAGTGGAATAGCACCAAAAATCATGGCACATGTAACAGGAAATTCATAGCTATAGCTATTGAAAGCCATGTGGGTTGAGCAGTTGACTCACCAGGAGGATACCTTTTTCATACCAACTTTTTTTAAAAAATTATGTATTTTAGTGCAAAATGTCAGCATTATTCCAAATAGAATACTTGTGTGGAGAGCAATCGTGCTTGTAAATCATTTGCCATGACAACAGCACTTTGTGATAAGCAGATAGCTTTGCTGGAATTCTATCAACTTTATAATCACAGGCCAAAAGAAAATCTTGGCCACCAGTTCCATATCAAAGTTGGATTTTTAAAAAGCTTGGCCCAATTTATTTTAAATGTATGATTCCCTGATAGCAGATGACTCAGGGCCAAATATGGTTGAGTTTAGGCACATAAGGCTCAGTTCTGGCAATGGCAAGAGTATTGTGTGCCAAAAGTGGCCCAACTGTAACCAGCCATATTTGGATTTATCACGGCTTTTGGATTCTGGGCCAGACGTGGCCCAAATGTAGCCAGCCACATGAAACGGCTCAAGTTGTGCCTGAGACATGGTCTCATCAAGGTTGAGTTGTGGTTATGTTCTGGCAGCCAGAATCGGATGAGTTCATCGCCGCCATTCCATGGCGGTATGTGGGCTGAATGAAAGTGGTAGTCTGGGCCAGCACTGGGCCATCACTCAATTTCTATAGTCTAAGAAATGAAGTCCTCTATTCTCTTTACTTTTGGTAGGTGGATAAAACGTTGCTGTGTTGACAACCTATGTATTCAACGTAGATGTAGTATGGCCAATAAATTAACACCTGATTGATTTTATATTTTAGTCCATTAGTGGATGCACTAGCCTACACAAGTGATGCCCATCCATATGTTGATTCAATTATTTAAATGTGATTTTAGAGAATCTAGTGTAACCTAACTCCATTAGGCCAATAATCCTGGGTTTCGACAGGCGGTGAGGAGGACTTTTTATTTTCTATCACCTACTCTGCACTATTCTCTTTCTTTCCTTCTATTCGTTGGCCGCCAGCATATAAGCATTTCATTGTGTGGTTTTACTGTGCATATGAAACTTCAATCAGTGGCACAATGCGCAGCCAACGTGTTGCAGAATTGCGATCAGCAGGACACTCAAGGACTGTGCGAGAGCCTTGCTGCTGTGACTAGCGTTTTCCACATTAACCGGGAAATGTACATATTTATCCTTGTTCCCACATTTACCATAACATATGTTAGCGCTTTCATTTGTATTTGTTAGCAGGTTCATTTGTATTTCTATTTCATGCACCGTCCAGAGAGAAATACCTGTACTGTATGAATGAGGGTGTACTGACATCTGCTGTCTCTGTCACCCAGCAACCACCTAGAATCACTCTACCTACCACTAGTAATCACATAGCAACCACCTAATACACCCCAGTAACCACCTAGTTCATTCTAGCAACCATCTCGTAACATCCTAGCAACCACCTCTGTCCAACCAAGTCTGTCATTATTTTGTATACTTTGTATTAAGAATTGGTCATCTGACCTAACTATAATATTGTGTTTGTAACCATAGAAATCAAGCATCCAGCATGGTATGTGCACTGTTTGTTTGTATTTGTGTATGAGAGAGGAGTGCTTGCACATATGCATTCGTGAACATGTGTGTGTATGCGTGCAGTCTAGTATGTGGGTGTTTATGAAATACAGCCAGACTCCTCTTCAGTTTGTTGATTTTGATTCCATTCCACGAGTTTGGACAGAGATGTGTCACAGAACATAATTCTGTTTTGCAAAGACACCAAAACTCAGCGAGCCATACTTTCTGGGTCTTGAAAGTTCCACAACGCCAAAGCGCTGATCCAAGCATTTCCATCCCAACAATGTGTGTAGTAATTTAAATGATTTGACAGGTACATCTTCTCTCTGACAGAGGCAGGCTATTACAAAGAGTCTGCGATTCACATATGGGCTGAGTTGAGACAGCTTTACCAGGTACAGCAGCACACAATCCATTTCATTCAGGCTTATTCCCCTGAATCTGCAGTTGAAGCCACAATGTAAATTTGGTCTATGTGAGAGGACACATAGACAGTACAACAGATAGCGCAAACAAAAATGCTACTTATTCTTGGTCCCCTCAGCTGCTTCATGTAAATACCATGTTGGCCTAAAGATACACACACCATATGTAGTATATTTCCTTTTAAGTATACTGGACTATAAATACATAAAATAAAATATATTTTCTTACACAGTGCTTATTTCAGAGAATGCCAGACTCTTCTCATAGTGTTAAATGCAGTATGGTCGAAACTTTATTTAACATGTTATACATTTCTTAATTTATGACAATGCTGTGATTTTCAATCTCTGTTTCCAGTGTTTGTTATCATATCAACAAAGCTCTGAGTCATCCCCCCACATGAATTTTCTCGTTGCTCGTGTTTAGGATAATATGTACATTTCATAGGGCAATTATCATTTTGTTCTCAAGTTGGGTTACATTTGCATCATCAGTGACAAAGGTACTATTATCCTCTTGATGATGCACCAAAGGAGTGGGCTGTGTGATGAGAGGTATTGTCCCTCTTTACCAGTGATTGTCTTTTCAAGCTGGTTGTTTCACAAGCATGTGCTTCACATAATTACAAGACACAAGAAGCCTTAACGGCATTCATTAATGAACACAAAAGATCAAGGCTCTGCGTGTAAATATAGAAAGAGGGGGATGACAAAGTGTGCTGTGATTTGCAAGTTATTCATTTCTACTGTCATAAGCAATTATCGATTCTGCCATGCGAAGCTGACAGGTTGTAAATACATGTCATCACCTTAGGGTCAAATCAATTATTTCCAGTTTTACTAGACAAACAGTTAACATGCATAACTCAATCTAAATATTCTCCATCGACTGTCAAACTGCAGACACCATTCACCATCTTTTTTCTTTGTGTCAAGACCTGCCTGAGCCATGATCATTTTATAAACTCTTGACAACACATGGGCTATTTTTAGAAGATAAAAAATGGTCATTGCATTGCTCCACTTTTGACCTCTTGGAGGTGTAAACTGATTTATAAATGTACCAGCTTAAATAACCCATGAATATTTCAAAAATTGTAACATGCGCAGAGGAGAGGGAACGGGGCATATGGCTAAATTATGCATTCTTGAGTGGTGAGCTCATTAGCCCCCAGGAGGTCCCCCTAAATAGACCACAGGCCTCATCTAGGCCTCCATTTAGAGGCTATAGAAAGAAAATAGCTTTTGAATCCATGCTAATGGTTCACAACCTGACTAAAGCGACCTGATAATGGCACAATAGTCACATAATGAAATCAAATTAGATGCCTCCATCTCATATTGTACTATCCATTTCTAACTGCAGGCTGAGCATCCATCTGTGAGTGATTCATAACAGCTCTTTATGAGTCATCCCCCCAAAGATTGTGTGTAATAAAGACTGCTGAGGAGAATAAAAGTGTTTGATCACGCATCAGTCCAGTGGCATGGCAGCCTAATCCAATAACAGCTCCTCTGAGGAGGTCATGCTGAAAACTTCAGGCTAGTCGCAGACAACACAGACAAATTATGGATGGTTATTTCCCTTATTCGCCATTACAATTATGAGTACTGTTATAGCGAGGGATATGTGTCATTCAATAACTGGTAGGAATTTCATTTTTAGACACACAGCATGACCCGCCTTTGGGGTGCTACTGACATGAACAATCTGTGTGATGTAATAAGCAGCAAGAATCCTCCAGACTATGCTTTAGTTCCTAATAGAAAGAGACAGTGCTCAGTGGAGGTGCATAGTCTCTGCGGAAACCCCATTGCTCGTAACAATGGCACAATCCTTGCCTCTCGCCACTCGGAGGGTGAGTGCCTTGCGTGATATACACCTTCACATTAGACCTTGACAGGAAAGGGTTGTTTTTGATGAAGTGCAGTGCTTTGGTGACAGCCTCCTCTCTCATGAAGAATATTTACACAGCCTCAAGTGGAGGGCTGTAAATAAATAGTCTGGTGGTGAACCACAAAGTCACCAGACCCTTTCCTACAGAGAAAGCAGAGATCAGGGGAAATGACTATCACTCTATTTTCCATTCTATAATAATTGGAACTATGGATCAGTTACTTTCAATACTTTCAAAAGAAATGCAATTTAGCATCTTTATGGGTGGTTCAGCGTGTCTGTGTAAGAGATCACTTGTAACTTAAGAACCCTCATTGCAGAGTCCAATTAACAATATTATGGTCATTCTGCGCTATGGGGCAGTAAAAATCTTACTTATTGCCCCTTTAACTATAAATCTTTACATCTTAGCGACGATTCTTCGCACAATTTCCATTATCCTCTTTTCATAGGGAGCTGAGGTTGACGTCACTTCTGCCTATTCTAATACATCAGATTACTTGAGGAAACCAGGAACCGTACGGATCCAATTTTGAATGTCATAGAATGAGGCAATATTTATTCATTCACTACCTTATAAGTACAAAATGTTGTACTTATACTACAATGTACAACGGTGAGTGCTGCCAGGTGATTTTCAACTAAACCTGTTGCTTTGTTAACATAGTTGTTTACTATATAAGATATGCCCCCCCATGTCGATGGAAAATCACACTAACCAGTGGGTGGTCTTCGCTAACTTCGGCTTTGGCTTCTTATATGCATATCGATTTAGATGATGGGGAAGGACAAACCTCTGGGCTCTTCAGCTATTAGCCTGCATGGACTGCTGTGATACAGTGATGGCGATATACAGTATACAGTTTAGCGAAATGTTTTTATGATCATAAAACAACACATACTCTGGCTTTTTTTAAAAAAAGTCACATTATTGTATAAGCACTGTTTCTTTGTATGCATTATGCTATATACAGGAAAATGCAGACAATTAAGTTGATTGTACAGTGAGACCTGACACATTTCACCCTAGAATTTTTCTATTTTGCAGAGACTCCCTGCAATTAATATTGTATGACTGCAATTTGAATTCGTCCAATGCCATGGAAGTCCCATATTGCCAAAACAATAAAGAAATAGCCATTCTAAGTCTAGTGCATACATCTGATCAACAGCTTAAAAATGTCTATGCATTAGTCACACACAATATATTGAATTCTTCTGGCTTAATTTCGATAAAACTGTGAACATATGCATCCCCTGCTTTATTTGAGCTACTGTCCACAACATTTTGTGCATACATGGAATTACATTTCATTTTCCATTTATTATGGAATTGAAATTAAGACTTTTGTCTCACACATAAAGGAAAATGTAATTTGTTTCATTGATTGGTCCAAAAGGATCAATGTATCAAATGTGGGTGTCAACATGTTTGCTGTAGGCTTCGTATTTCAGTGATCCATCTTAAATGGTTATATGATATGCTGGTGATCACTGCACTGCTGCACTCTCTCAGACATAACAAACCACTTTGATGTGTCATCCAAGCCATGCAGGATGTGTATGTGGAGCAATGGGGAATTGAATCATGAAGGCTTGATAACTTTTAATTAATCAGACAGTATATTCTCCTACAAGGCTTATTGTTTATGTGCTAGTTTGTGAAATTACTGTAGGCCCACTTTATCAGTACCATAATTTTAATACACTACACCATCCCATACTAAATGTCAATCCCTAAAACAGAAAACAACATGAATCGTTGTCAAATGAGCAGATGATAAATGTATCTCTCATAAATAACCTATCTGACTGACTGTCCTGCACTCTCTTTTCCAAAATGTTTTCTGGATTTGAAAATGTCCAAACATGCCATTCCACTCATCTAAAATAAATAATAAAAAACACATGTTTAGAGTCAATTATTTTTGAGTGTTCAAGCACAGCTAGATAAGTAGAAATTGTCTGTGGGCCGGCGGAGTTGAGATGTATAAGAAACATACTCCCGGTGTCTCTGTTTTGGGATTTGTGTACTTGCCACAAGACAGTAGTCCACATTTGCTATGACTTGACAGAATTGTGTTTGCAGTTTCACCCCCAAGCTTAAGGCACATTTATGTGGCAGGTGGCACTTGGCGATATCAAGGGGAAAATATTTTCTTAGAAGAGCAGTGGCAAGGGTATTGAGTTTTACTGTCTATAGCTTATTAATGGAGGGGAACAATTATGGGCACCTGACAGTAATGGTTATTCACTTGGCTCCATCTCCAACAGCTATTTTTTCTCTCTGTCAGCGGCGGTTCAATGAGATGTCCCTCCAGCCTGTCCGGGTTGTGGCTGACAAGGGCGCTTAGACTGGTCACCCTGAAAGTGCACTCTTAAATGAAACGCTCCCCTCCATCTGAAAAGTGTTCACTGTTGTGTTGTGGCTTGCTTAGCAGACAGTGAGGCTGTCTTGTGTGAAGCAAATCTTCCAAACACAAGTTCCACACTCCTTAATTAAACACAAAGTTACTTCTGGGGAGAAGTAATGTGCTGACAATCAGACTCTGTTTACTTCAATCAGGCGGGTTCACTTGTGTTGCTGTGCACACTGTAATTAAACTCTGCCTGGACTCGCTGTGGAGTAGATTAAGACATCTGTTCATTTCTTTTCATTTAGAAGTTACTTTAGGACCGGGACCTTAAAGCGAGAAATTCAAATGTCATGGAACACTGATTAATATAGCATACAAAATCAATGCATAATCATGGGCCCACAATATTTGAGATTTCATGATTTTACTTTTATCTCACTTTTATGTGACAGTACCATTCATTCGCTCTTTATTGTAGCTATCCCCAAAAGATTCCTAATTGATGATGATTAGAACAGCATCTCCTTGAGAGGGAAAATGCTGTTATACAGTATTTGTCTAATTTCCAAAGAGGGCATGCTGTAAATTGCCTGATGGTCCCTGGTTTATTGTAATATGCATGCTAGGTATGTGTGAGGCCAGTCATATTAGCAAATAAATTCTGATTATCTCTGTTAATGGACTATCTGGTGTATTATCTTTATTTTCATATCTCTTTGTGTCTCTATTTTCCAATTCATCCATTTTTCTCTCAGAACGTGCTAATCAAAATAATGTGTGCACACAATAATGCAGTGTGACAAATGCAAACGAACTCTCTTGCTGGAGTCATTACCATTTATTCAGTGGCAATGTTATTGAGTTAAGCTAACAACACACTAGACAAATTTTAGAATCAAATAAAAACCGATGATGAAAACGCGTTGTTTCACACACATAGCGACGGATTTGACAGATTGTTTTGCCTCAAGTCGTTAAAATACTCACACTAGACAACAGAGTTAGGGCACATTAAATGATACGATTAACCTTTCTGTACAGATTCTTGACAGGAACTTGTGCGAATTAACATGAATTTAGTCATATCAAGACACAGACAAAACTCGTGTGTGCAGATTCCACACATGCAAACGTGTTTGTGGTTCACAGGAGGAGTTTCATGATATCGCAGTCACTGATCTCGGTGCATGCACTTCATTATTAAATTAAGTTGAATGCAAGAAGTTCTCACCTTAATATTTTACAATTTCTTAAATCTTAAATCAATTTATAGATGTGGATTTTTTTCCTGTGGATACAAAATCCAGACGAGTACAGATTGAATCTTTCAGAGTGTTGAGAGTAAAGTCCCTTTTTTACCTTCATACATATTCAGTATCTTTAAATTTAACCATTTTCATAGCAATCTATACCTAAAAATACAAGTATTCATTGTTTCCCCAGAATCGTATTCTTGTCAGAGTGAAAAAGCCTTTGAAACAGCATCTAGACCACGGGACTCTAAAAACAACGCTCCATTGAAACCCATGAAACCCAGGAAATTCTTTTAGGTGGGTTATCGCTCACTAGAGCAGGGTGAGGCAGGTTTCATAGCAGGTTTTACAGACCTCTACCCCTGAAGGTGTTCATATCCTCACCTAAATCATATCCTCACCTCCATCATATCAACAGTGAACAACGCTGACTTGCCGATATCCAGTTTTTATTAAAAGGCCAATATTGTTTTGCTAGTATGCCAGTCAAACAGATATATCAGTCTAACCAGTCGCAGCATAATTGAGGAATAACACCAAGATTCTTCTCTGCGCTCATTTGTAAACCACAAGATAAACACATATAATAGTATTTCAATGCTCTCTGGGTGGAGAGTGGGCTGTGGCTCTGCTTGGATGACAAGGCCACATGGTGAGCTTGTTCTCATCTGGCTCAGCGGGGGTGCCACTGGCCATCTTTCCCATTCTCTGAACCCCTTGTTAGAGCACCACTTATCTGTTCCCCCAGAATAGTGGCTGGCTTCTGTCTAGGTTCATCCCCTTTGTCCCCTTGAGGTATTCCGCAGCATTCCTTTGTGAAGACGAGAGCAGGCTAATACCTGTGCTATTTTGCAATGCTCAGGAGCATCTTATCGCGTGCAGGCAAAATCACTGGCCTAGGAAGGGAGAGACGAGGCCAGTCTTGTTGGGAAGGGGCTGAAGCTGTGGTAACCAGTGGCAGGGAGGAGGCCTTATCTCAGTGTGAGCAGCCATGGCTCCCCTCCCCATCCCTCTGAACGCCACACAAGCCTCTCAGATTAACACCACCCAACCCCCTCACCCCCGCCCCTATCCCCTGCATGCCTCTTATCCACCTCCCTAGCTCCTCTGCGCCCTTGAACAGACATCATTACTGTGATTATTACTGTTTATCAGGCTGATGAATACAGAACAAAGCATTGGCCCCTTTTGTTCAGGAGTAGCTTTGTTCTGGTTTTATGTTTGTCAGTTCATGGCTTTGTCATGGGGGAAACAAGGAGGCCTGTTTAGTGTGTGCATGTACAAACCTTCTGGGGAGAACGTTTCGATTGGACACCCAGCAGGAAGAGTGATCTTGTACAAGACCCAGAATTTAGTACAGCCTACAGTCTACCTTAAATCCCACCGTACCAGTCACTACTCTCCCTATGCTTTCTTCTCCGCAGTCTGTCATTTTCTCCTGCGGACTGCCCTGATGTTGCCCTGTGTGCAGACGTACAAGCAGAAAGAAGCAAACACACACACACACACACCTCTGTGTCTTGTTTTTATCTATAATCATTTTGTTTGTTGCTCTGTTCAACACTTTTAATGGACCTGTTTGTTAAAAGGCCTTTCTAAACACATTAGCTGGCCTTGACTTTACTTGATATGTACTTATATATACTTACAGCTCCCACAACACTGTACGCACAGTGAATATTTGTTAAGAAATCTGATTTGGGTTTTCATTACTCAGTTACTCCACTGATACCTACCTAAGGGCTGTCATCAAAATGCACACTACACTCCTGGCAGCTTGATACACTCATAAACATTGGCTTTCCCTCATCACAAGTTCTAAAATGTATAATTAAGCATTTATGGCTGGGAAAGAAAACAAAATGCCAAAGGTTTAGGATTTATATTTTATGTGGTGTGCCTACACACCTTTTGAGCAATGTGCTCATGCTTTATAATCTAGATAAAGCCAAGGATCTCTTGAGTTTGACTTTTCTGGCTGGCAAAACACATTTCAAACTAAGACAGGGGCATCTGTTGATTTGGGAAGACCAACAGGCATCTTAATTCAATTCAAAGTGGTTTATGTGAAGGCATTATTCAAATCACACCATGTTTGTCTGAGAAATTAAGTTGGATTGTATTTGAAATGTGAAGTCAAAGATACTAGAAAGAGAGGAAAATCATTTAATTAAATCCACATAGTTGTCATTACCAGCTTCTGGAGCTCTGGTCACAGATTACATATGATGTGCTAAAAAGCTGACGAGTACTTTTATTCAAAAGTTATTAACTTTTTAAGCACCCAATTACGTCTGCTGGATCATAAGCACACAACTTATAATCTTCTAGGGCAACTTTGGCTGAGGATCACTGTGCCTCTGAAGTATGGCCAATTAAGCCCTGTTGAGGCTGACAGATGAGACATACACCATGTAATGTCAATACGATACTCTTTTTTTTCTCCAAATGCTATAGCCCCACTATTCATAGAGGAATATATAGCCCCCCTTGGTTTATAGACAATTAATGCACAGCACAGTGAGAGTACATCGTGGCACTATTCGGCATTTTTGGCTGCTTCTTGTGAGGCATTGACACATGATGCAAGAAAATATATCATGGCTGAAACTGTGGAGGTGATTTCCAGAAACTATCATTGCTTTACTATCACGGTACTGTAGAAACAGTAAAAAAGAAAAGTCACATTCACCTCACAAAAGAGTAGAGATTGTTTTTGATTTACATTGGCAAACGTTTTTGATAGAGCCCTGCACCAGTCTCTGTACTTATATTTTCACTACACTTTATGTACTCACTCCTTTCAGAACCTTTGTATTATTCTCGCCTTCACCCTACTTTAGAAAACATAGTATCACTGTTTGTTGTTTGTGAGAGGTATGTTATGTGCTGATGTTTGGTAAAAGATAGATTGGTCTTTGCATATCCTCAGTGAGCATTCGTTCAAGCTTTCAAAGGAACAAGCAAAAGAGAAACAGCAGTAGACAGGCTACAACCCATGGGTGTTCAATATTGAGCCTATCCCAATGCCCCACATCCAAAATACACCAAGGAGGCTTATTGGCAATGCTCCTACCTCCAAGAACTCCCAAGGAGTACTACAGGTCAGACTTCTCCAAGGTCCTTGACACTGTGGATGTGAAGTTGAAAGAGCGATTCAATCAAGGCAATCTTCACGCTCTTGAGAAGTTAGAGGCTGTTCTCCTGACTGGTGAAATGAATGCAACTCAACAGGAGGTCCCTGGAGGTGCAGTTATCTATGTTTATGTTGCAATATGAATATAACACCACCACTGAAGCTGCAGATATCCTCAGGGACCAGCTACCTGACATATTTGACCAGGTAGGAGCACTTGTGAGGCTTCTCTTGGTTGTGCCTTGTTCCTCTGCTGAAGCAGAAAGGCATTTCAGCTCACTCAGAAGGCTGAAGCTTTGAAGCACTATGAAGCAGCGTCTAGACAATGTGGCAGTCTCTCATAGTCACAAGAAGAAACTGGATGCAACTGACAGGAAACAAGTCTGCCAGTTGTTTGTGTCAGCAAGAGACCAGACACAAACTGTATTTGGATCTTTCAATTAGGAGTTCAGGTTGGAAGGAAGCATATACAGTATGTACAATTAATGTACATAACAAACAATGATGAAATAAGGAAAAGGGAACAGATGGATATACAGTATTAAGGAGGAATATATTGAAAGAAGGAAAATAAGTGAAACAGTGGATGAAGGAAAAAGTGAAGAACATGGAGAGAAGGCAGGATAGATAGGAGAAGGAGAGAAGCTGTATGTAGGTGAAACAATAAATAAATGAAGGAAAGAAGATGCAGTTAAGGCAGGTTATTATGGAAGAAAAGGAGAAAGATAAGCGAATGAAGGAAAATGTATATATAAATGAAACAATGAATGACTGAAGTAGGGAAAGAAGAACATATAGAGAAGGAAGAATAGAGAATAGATGGAGAAGAAGAAAAAAGAACAGAAGGAAGGAAAAATGTATATACAGTGCGAAAGAATGAATGGATGAAGGAAAGTAAAAACATGTAGAGAAGGAAGGAGAGATGAAGGAAGAGAACTGGAGAAGGATAGAAGAGTAGGAAGGAAAATGTTTATAATGAAAAAATGTATGGATGAAAAAAGGAAAGAACATGCAGAGAAGGAAGGAGAGATGACAGAAGATAGAATTAGAGAAGGAAGGGAAATTGTAGCCTATATCAGTGAAAGTCAATGGATGAAGGAAGGAAAGAACATGTAGAAAAGGAAGGAGAGATGAAGGCTAGATAGAGGGAAGGAAAGGCAAATGCATAATGAAACAGAATAGGTGGAGTAGAGAAATTAGAACATGCAGGGAAGAAGTATTAAGGAGGAATAGAAGAATAAAGGGAAGTAACTGACTGGGAGGAAGGAGGAAATGACATGCAGGGGAGACTGGGGAATGGAAGACTAGAATGAAAGAAGACGAACAAAAGAAACAATGAATGTAAAACAGTAGAGGAGCAGATTGGGTTTAGGAAGAACATATTGAATTGAATATAGATTGAAGGAATGAAGACTTTATTTCTTTGAGTGTAGACCCTTTTAAATCGTGTGTTGATGGTTGTAAATTGAACTGCAAAAGTGACACGTTTTCTTTGACCTTACTCTATTCAAAGTATAACAACCTATTCATTTGGATTAAAACTCTAAAAATATGTGTAGTCATTATTTGTGCTAGAGGTAGGCCTACCCTGAGTCATGGAAGGTTGTGTGAAAATTGCTACAACCTATCAATTTTCAATCATTTTACTTAAGTGGTATATTTATGTGACACCATGTTGCATTGCAATGGCATGATGTTCATCTAAATAATGATGGTGCTCACATGCCACTAAATTTTCCAAAGGGCAGTCAGCATTTTGTGAACTTACTGGAATTCTGCTAGCCAGGTAGGGAAAGGTAGCTCATGGCGTGAAATTGTCATTGCAGTGACTACAGGGGAATTGAGGGACCTGGGTCAGTTGTCAACAAAATGACAGGGCAGTCCAATCCTTGACTGTCTCCCAGGGTGCATGTCTCAGTAGCACGCATTTCCCTGTCAGGGGACAGTGCAGGACAGCCATCCTAAGCTCCTGGTGCTTATGTTGGGATCTATCCAGCAGCCTGTCATAGCCTCTTTCACAACTCTTCAACCTGGATGCCATCTCCTCCTCATGGATTCCACAGCCCTTGACATTAATAACACCTGAAGTATCATAAGCCAAGCACTGCATTGACAATTTTCAATGAATGATTGCTATCCCTTTATATAAAGTATATTTGAATAGACTTATTGTACAGATTGCTTCTACAAGATTGGTTTAGCCTTGAAAAATATGATTGTTGAGTCTGCCCTATCAAAGTAGGGCACTACTTTTGCTGGCTGAATGAATTATATGACAAATTTGAAGATACTCTTACAACAGTCAAAGTAATGGTTGGTCTCTTTGGAAATAAATATGTATATACATATATATACATATAGCTAAACATATAGTATCTGATTTCATTGTATCTAGTGGTTAGAACTTGTGTGTAAATGAAATTTTACTTTCTTCATGCCACATCTCACACTTTACTTTTGATTTGAAATAACACAGCGCATGGTTGGTTAAAAGATCCTGGGCAAAAAAGACACTTAAATCCCCCAATAAGCTACCGACCAGGCCTGACACCAAATCTCAGACTTAAAGCTGACGTGAAAGTGAATAGCTCTCACCCAAGCCCCCCAGTTTGACAAAACTATATTTGCTTTTAATCTTCTTATTGAGTCCAATGCTAGCCTTTTAAAGACCAATGGAGAAAATTTAAATCACATACAAATGAGGAGTAATTCTGATTCCCTCAGTCCGCTTGTCCCTCAGTGACCATATCCAATTTTCAGAGTTATATTATCAGGCTTGGTGAAATGGTCAGCAGACTAAAGGAGCTAATATCTGCCAGACCAGCTGCTCTGCCAGGGCAAAAAAAAAAGCTTGATTCATACTTTGCTCTGTTCCACCATTTAAATGGACAGACTGGAGCTAATTTTAAATAAAGTTGAATTACCAACATGCTTTTGAAAGGAAGAGAAACATAAGCCGGGTCTACCAAATAGTAGCAATTATTGTATGGCATAATGTATCTTAGGAAATACAGTGAAACATCAGACTGTGTAGCATCCGCCTCTTCACTTTCTTAGAACCATATGAAGTCCAAGTTCATGGGTCATATAATCATTTTTCCCATTTGAAATTTGATCTTGTACATTGTGTGACTGTATAAGAATGATTTCAAGGTCTGTGTGTCTCCTCCCTCATAAAGCACTGTCAAAGGATAAACCGACCTCCTGCCAAGTATGTACCCCCAAAATTAAATATTGAACCACTGAAATGGGAATAATTCAAATCCATATGATTTGTATAAGATATTCTGCTCACTGCATGAGAGCAACACGGATGACTGATTAAGCTTTCATCTTCACTATTTCCTACTGATCATTCTGCACATATAGAGTGGGGGATGCAAGTTGTTCTTTAATTGGAAGTTTGGGAAAGTCTCTCTGTCTTCCACCAAGGACTTTGAGGCTTGTCAGTCATGCCAGCTCACTGAAGCAGTGTGTGAGGGTAGTTTATTGTTATCCGTTGCCCTAACACAGTAAAATCCCTGCACCTCAAAGGCTTTTAGAAGGTTACAGGCTAGGGCTGAAAAGCTGTGCTGCCAAGGGTATTGACCACTGTAAACCATAAGATATGAGGCCTGCCGCTTGATCCATGCTCGGAAAGTGCTGTAATGTACTTACAGTAATGGTGTTATGACTGTACTGTGAGCAGGGTATTAACCACAGGGCTAGAAGACCGATCTTAGGACCATGGCATTATATCCTCATTCAGCATCCCAGTCAACAAATGTTCTCATTAACTTCTAAAAAATGAGCCACTCTTGAAATGAACACTTATTAAACTGACAAATATAAGTGTGGAAAGGGGGAATATCACTGATCACTTCAATCACCACACACTACCTGCCATCTCCTCTCTGTTTGTAAGTCTGTTTTAGCTGTAGAAATAAAAAGCAAATATGAATGCATTAACATCATCGCAGTGTAAATGCTATGTCATTTATGCCATGCTGAGTACTTGAAACTCACATAATGGATGTCTTTGAGTTTCTGTGATTTTGAGCATAATTGGTTGTTCCTCCCATTGCGTTTTAGAAATGCTTTCCACTGTGAGGATGGCCTAGTTGGAGTTGCACGTATTGACATAAAATAAACTGTAACCTCCTTTTAAAGGAAAGGTCAAAATCCCAAATGCTCTTTCCCAAAAGGCTTCCTGTCAGCTGTTATCACAAACAGTATTAACCCAGCTTGGTGGCACTCCTGCGGAAATCCCACCAGCAATTTTCACCATCTAAATGAACTGTCATTCTCTTGTCATAGTTAACTCTAACTGATTCTCAGCCTCTAATCTCCTTAGCAGATACCACAAAAGGACACAGAGATAAAAAAAAAAAATGGAATCTCGAGGAATGATTTCATAACAAATTCACGTTTTAGGTCATTTGACAGTCATTGTAGTCCATATGCGCTGGCTTACAGCTCATGATGGGAATATTATTCATCATTTCACACAGTGCTTAATGGACATTTTGATATCATCTGCATTAATCAAGGATTTAGAGTGTACAGTGCAGTTAAGTGCTGGACAGTGATTGCCACATTCCTTCAGTATTCAACTGTCATTCAGATTTAATGCCGTGGTCTACTCTACAGTGTTACTCGTTGCTAACTCGCTAAACAGTTTAAAATGTCCAATTACACAGTTGGATGACCATTATCACTACATATGCGAGAGACATGACTGAGCCGTTGAAATTGGTTATGCTGTATGAAATCATCTTTTGCCAAAATATTATTCTACAAATTGTGATAAATATGCAGACAAAGACAGAGATGCTGATTTGCTTGTAGCTCCGCCACATATTAGCTCTGACTTCACTTAGCCATTACAAACAGAATGCATTAACTGTAACGCTTGCGAGATAAAAATTCTGCTTTGAGTAAGTAGGGCATTCAGACTTTAGATGGAAACAAAAACTTCATATTTTTGATTTTACTTTGGGCTGTCATGATCATTCAAGTCTTTTGTCAAACTTATTTTCTTTGCCACAGCTTGTCAAGAATCTGTTCATCACGGTCCACATCTGTGCCATGTCTGATTGATGTATGTGTTTGATGGCAGCCGACTGCAAAATACCTACATCAAAAGAAGGGATGCTCTTCACAGATCGCCTTTACTTTTCTTCTTGTCAATGTTTTGCTTGCTTAGGCACTCTTTCCCTGTCTCACACACATGCATCATATCAGAGCAGCCCTTGTGTGGTGATAGCTCTGTAAATAAGATCCTTTCACACAGGTAAACAACGCTCCACACTCCAACCACATTATTTCCTCTGTAATTGTACCCCCATTTTGCCCTTGCTTCTCAAGTCTCACAAGTCCAATCCGTGACTGTCTTCTGTCTTTGAAGTTCCAGTCAGACTCTGCTGTACATTTCTGAGGCATTGAAGCCATCGTTTAGAATCCAAACCTAAAACTTTTTTTATGGGGTGGGACATTGGGATGTTGCATGACCTACTGTATTCACACATCTGGTGACATGTTGATGGCCAGTACAATTGCTAAGCAGAAGCTGTTAAAGGTGCAATAAGTATAATTTCTAGTAATATATCTGTTGTTGATCAATAATAATGAATCAATGATTGCTTCACCAGGTGCTGAGATTTTTTGCTTTCAAAACTCACTTTCTCACAAAAACTCCTTGCCCACCATTTGCATTTTCAACTGCTGGTTGACGGTGCTACAGCGTTGTTTCGGTTTGTACACCTTTGTTTGGGTTGGAACTCTGTTCGCTTGCTTGTCTCTGTTGTGGAAATGTGACTTCAGAACACCGTAAGTGCCAGATATCTGTCGATGTTGTTGCAATTCCTTCCAATAGAGGTCGATAAAAGTCATGGACTACTTAATACCCCTTTGATTATGCTGCATCACATTAATCCACTTGTCATGCTTCATGCGTACCTTTGGCCAAGGACTCAAGTAAAAGCTGAATTTCATTCTGTAAAATTTTTGTCCTAAAGCTTGTTTTCAATTGGTGCGACTCCTCTCACCTACCCTTGGATCAATGACATTGGAGCACAAACACATTTTTGCCCGTGTTTTATTAGTGAGTGATACAAGTGTTCCTCAATTAAGGATCTCATTAAAGACACTTGATAAGTCGCCTTCTCCCTGGGGAATATCAAGAAACTCATTAAATCCCTAGCTAGGATAAAGTCCCTGACATTCACTGTCACATTACCAGAGTCTGACAGATCTGAGGGCTGTTTGTATGTCTGGGGAGTGGCAAAGAGAGGCAGCATAGACATGAGTGGTTTACCGGAGTAGTGATTAGTCTCTACACTGCAGGATTTAATAGTGTGGATACAGACTTTGTGCAAAGCATGGTCCCCTCACCCTCCTTGACCTTCTCCAACAGAGGCGCTTGACTAAAACAAATGATGAGCATCTGCTTTTGTGTCAGTGTAGGTGGCATAGAGAGACAAACTCATCAGGCATTCTGGATCAGCAGCATATTTTACTCCAGGGTACAATGCTTACCAGACCCTCAGCTGTCCTGATCCAACAGATAGTACTAACACACTCACCATGAGAACTCTGACCTTGGTTGGATGACTCGCTGGTTATTTTGGAAATATTCACGGGCATGCAAAGTAGGGCAAGGCCAAATTCTAATCACATTTATCTGTGTTTTTTGAAAAGCACTCACAAGAGAGAAACTGATTTTTTTTGCTATTGAGAAACAGAACTTTCTAATTTGCATTGTAAACTCTTGTGATGTTGGATAATTAAGAGATGGAGCGAAGAAAGTATTTGCCTCTGATACTTTTTCTTAATATCACCTATTTATGATATTCACAAAACAATTCAACAAACCTCAAATTAGCAAGTAGGTAAGAAGTATAAATATCTTTACCATTGACTTCCATAATATTTACTTTCTGATTCCTCACAATCCCAGGGTTAGTTTCTGTATTTAGCCTTACAGTATTATCTGTCTTTCCATGACAACAAGTCGAAAACATTATTTTGCCATAATAAGACTGATGGCATTTGTGGATCTGTGTATTCATCCTTAAAACATAAGATTGTCAAACAAGCATGCTATTAAGAGTTTTATTTACCAGGGAGGATTGCTGATTGTTCAACCATCCCAGACCATACTTACAGACATAAAATAGTCTTGAAGTGAAATAGTGTTTGAAATAGGAATGAGAATTTTGCCTATTGGCGTATCGTCATATTATTTGTACAGATATGCTATAATTGTGTGTACAGGCTGTCTGCCCATTTCATCACCAACCACATCTGCTTATCCTATGAATATATGCCAGACTGTATTTAACTTCTACACAGGAAAAAATGGCCATTTAAAAGCATAATTTAATATTTTTTTTCTTACTTTAAAACAAAACCAGCAGGGTGAAATAATTTCACTTGTTTCCAGTTCAGCTTCTTGTTTGAATCATTTTCTTAAAATAAGGCAGATCACTCTACTTGTTTCAAGTTAATGCCTCTTGATTCAATTATTGAAACAAGTTAATCTTAATTGGACACAACATACATTTTAAGGCTCATTATTAGCATTTTGCAGTGTGTGGCATTTTATCTGATTCTGATGTTTTTGCATGAGTTATTTTAAATGGAATATGCTATCATCAACAACCTGAGAAATCAACACGCTGATTAGCTCTAATTTTATTTTATACCTCTGGAGACAACTTTCTAAATTGCCCCTGTACAGTCAAAACTAAAAATTGGTGCAATAATTTGAGGCTATCATTTCAATATTTCTACTCACAGAAATTAATTTTAAAAATTGTCACCTACTGTTCATAGATGGTGTTCAATTGTATGATACTGACACTGCAAAAAAACAGTGTTGTCAGCTGCAAAAAAGTGCCCCTGGAGCTGGTAGTGATTCAGTGTCTGGCTCAAGGGCACTTCAGCAGGACCGATGGTTGCTGTCACAGGGGCTTGAACCTGGGTACAGTTGAAGGATTATCTCCCTACTCACCACGACCACTCTATGCTATGCCAACAAGTGCACTGTTTTCAAGGGGGATAAAAGTCATTGTTGTCATTTTTAGGAGAGCTGCATCTCACAGACTAAAGATTACACAGCCCAGGAAGCAACAGGATCACAGTCGAAGAGCCTTAGAGGGCCCACTATTTCTGCCATGATGCATTTGCTTTGCACTCTTCAAGGAAGTTGAAATGCAAATATAAATCCAGTATGTATCATCACACAATACCTGCTTAATAATTTACAGCCCTTGGCCCTTAGTTTGTGGCTTAGTCCAGCCCATTACTCAGTAGAACTCATGGATGCAGCCTTTAAGCAATGGAAAAGCAATAGTAAGATAATAAAAGGATTAGGCATTTGTAATTATAATTGTAATTCCACAGTGAGTGAGCATATTCATGAATATCAAAATGTCTCCACATACTAGAGCAGTTATTCTGTCTGGATATTGGTATTGGGAGTTTTTATTTGTTTCTTGCTGTTGACAAAACACAGATGTTCAGAGACAAACCAGTTTTCAGCTGCAGGAAATGACATTCACTGGCCTGAACACACCTTGAGGTATGTGTGTATGAAAACACAATTTAATACACTTGCAGCAGAGAAAAACAAATCAGACAATTCCAAGAGACCCTACAGGTATATCAAATTCTGTTTCAATTACGTTATATGTATTATATACTGTGATATTATATGATCAGCTGATTAAAGGAATCATTTAGGGCCTAAGGCTGGGGTGGAAGCCAATTAGACTGGTGGGTCAAAGGTGTGTCAACTGCAGTGATGCAGAGAACGACTTAGTGCAAAAAGTCAGCTGGAATTTATTGGTTTAATTAATCATTCTTAATGCTATTGACCTGGTCTCTTATGTAGCTCTGTAACTATTTCATATTGCACAATGGATAAAAAAGCGACAGGATCAGCGGAGATGCACAGGCAAGTCAATGAAGGGAATCAGGATTGAACAGTGGGGGTGTAATTAGAGCTTCATTGGTCATTTTGCCAGCAGTGGACATCAATCTATTATTCATATCTAATTACAGTATCTTTCCCTTTTCTGCCTTCATAAATGTCTATTAGGTTGTGCTGCCATCACAATACATAACAAAAGTTCTTAGGTCAGTGACCTCGGAATTCAAAAACAGCAGTTGTTCCATTTTAAATGCACAAACAGGTGGCAGGGGAGGATCACTTGTCACAGAAAATGAAGTTATCCAACGTGAAGTTATCCGTAAGTCAGACCAGAATTCGGATTCTCAGCTCACCCAAGATCTTCTCATTTCTTCATACCTCAGCTCAACTATACCTCAGCTCACCGTTTCCATCTACTGCAGCCCATGCATTTAAATAGGATATTTAACTGAACTGCACCAGCGTTTTGGTATATATTGTGGTCACTTGTACAATTCTGGAAAGTCAACCTCACATTTTCACCCCCAGGATATCACATTTTCATTTATTTAGGCGTGATTCCAAGTGCATATCATGTGTCAGTGAAAGATATCTCTAAGGGGATAGCTAAGCATTTGTTGAAGCTGAAGTTACATTCAGAAAAAAAATCTGCTGAATTAGCAGTTTCGGAGATATACAATGCATAGACTACATACTGTATCAGGGTACTGTGGTTAATTCTGTGCCATCAAATTCTGTGTACATGTGCATTGTAATAATTGGTATAATAATATAAAATGGGACAGTGATGATATCCCTATGTTATAGTAAAACAGCCTTGGTTGAAGTGCTAAGCCACAAATAAAACACACAGATGAAGATACTTGCATATTAATAGTCACAAAGTGACTAAACATTTGTTGCTGTGTGTAATATTAACTGCCTCAGGGCTTAGGGTCGTGTTTTTTTTAGACTTCTGGTAGAAAAAGCCTGGATACAGTCTGACAACTGTAGGGAATAACCCACATCTCACTCCCTTGGAGCCATGACTGAGCAGGGGAAATTACTTTTCACTAATACCCAGCTTGGACAAGGGCAGACAGACCGGAGCTTGATTTGGGCACACATCTGGGATCACAGGTTGGGTGGTGTTGGCATTATAGTTACGCCTGTGACCTTCACCAAAATTAAAGTAATGCACAATGGCTTAAAACATTTTGAAAACAAAATAATCTATCCATGCCCTCTATAAGTTGACATATACGTGGGTCGAATTCTCCTTTGTATTTGTTTTGGCCCTGTTACAACTGTAATAACGTAATAGCTTCCCATTAATGTAATAAATCATTAACATAATAAGTAAAATCATTTTCTCATACTATAGTAAGAATAATATAATAAGACTCTTAATGTAATTCATGTCTGCTTAATACAACAATGTTATTTAATGTAATAATAATTACACTATTGGGTTTATTACATTAATGTGAACTGATAATGTCATACTGTGGATGCATGTTCATCATCAGTTCAGATATTACCTTTCTGCAAGTTGAACATTTCAACCCTCCCGTTGATGTAATATAAACACAATAATGTAATTACAAATAATTGATTTTAGTCAATTGCAGATAACCTTCATTAAATTAAATGGAAATGTATTACATCAACTGTATTATTACATCATTTGCTGCATATTGTTATTACATTAATGGGACGTTAGTACAATTATTACATTATTATAATTATTACAAAATGTAATAATTATTGTAAATACGTTCAAGTTGGAGTTGATCAGTGGGTGGATCTGTGGTTGTGGTTGTTGAAGTTCCAAGGTGTGAATGCGTGGAACTGTATGAATTAGAAGTAGGAAAATACAGTTTGTCAATAAGGGTTGTATTTTTTAAGATTCTGGGTGGAAGTCCTATTCTTCATTCTGGCTGTCTTGACACTGGTACAGCCAAAGCTGTGAGCCTTTTATGTTCTACTTTCTTGGTTCTACTACAATGCAACCACAGGCGCCACAGAGGCTCACAGCAAGACAGACCCAGGTACGATCGCTGGCCGGGGTCCTTTCTGTGTGTTAATTAAATTAGATAACTGATCTTATCATAAATAAGAGTAGAGCAAAATAGGGCTACATAAACATACACAATCTACAGTCCTAAGTAGAAATGTATCATGTATCAAGTATGTATCATTTAACACCTATATTGAAAGGTAATTCTCCTTAAAATGTTAGAGATAGATAGATGAGAAGATTCGTGCAGTGGCAAAAGCACTTCTTTGTCACGGCTCCGGCTGTGACTCCAGTTTTCCCCTATGTTTCTCTGTGTTCCCTGCCTCCCTTGTGTATCTCCACCTTCCCTGTCTATCTCTCATTGTCTGTCTGTGTGTGTGTGTGGCATGGGCGTGGCTCTCCCTCTCCTGGCTCCTGCCTCTCCTCCACACCTGTCTACGATCTACTCATCAACCCAGCAGCATAAAAACCCCGGCTCTTCACCAGATCATTCCTTGTACCTTTGACGAACTGTATTCTCCTCTTCCCAGTGTGTCTCCTCGTTCCACCCACGTCAACCTGCCTGCCTGTTTCCTCACTCATCTGCCTGCCTGTCTCTGCCCTAACCAGCCTCTCATCTCCACCCGCGCAAGCCCTTCCCCTTATCTAACATTAAACTAGCCGTAACATTCTTGGTATTTCCTTAACATATTTATATTGTTTATACATTCCTAAATCATGTCAAGTTGCTTGTCAGACTGTACTTAAGGTCTATTTACACTGAAGTTGTTAAATCAGTTTAGGGCCACTCAGGAAGACAAAAATAAATCTGTTTTGTGTGTTTAGAACAGTTTAGTTTAGTAGGCCCTCAGGTTTATGTCAATAGCTGTCTGGGAATCCAAACTAAGAAATCTGCTGGAGGCTAAACTGGTAATTTGTTTTAAAGAATGTATTGCAGTCCTATCTCACTGTAATATTTTTTTGAGAATAATAAAGCACCAGGTTTCTCTCTACTAAGTTAAATGGTTATGAAAGACAGTTGATGAATCAACTTTATTTGGCACTAACACACATATGCACGCAGTGAATTTGTTTCTTTGCCTACCTCTGACTAGATATACACACATCACCCCACACACATGCACTTTTCCAGGTCAGAGGACAGCGCAAGCGTCAGCTACTGGACAGCATGCCTGGAGCAGTTGGGGGTTGAGTGCCTTGCTCAAGGGCACTTCAGCAGTGTTGGTGGGCACTGTAGCTGTGGCACCAGTCATTTTTCAATCACCAGCTCACATACACCCTCCTGGTGGTGCTGGGGATTGAACCAGTGACCCTCCGGTGATGGGTCAGTCTCGCTAACCGCTAGGCCAACCTGCCATTATGTGTTCCTTACACATAAATCATACTTGTTACGATCAACAGGGGGGCCCAAATGCTGCTCTCAGACTCAGGGTAAGAACGAATAAGAGGAGTTTTATTGGTAGGGATGCCAGGGAATGGGGGTGGAAGAGGGGAGAGTCGGGTAGATGGCGGCAGAGGGGGGGAAAGGGGGCGCTGATGGCGGATGGAGCGTGGCGGAGCAGGTACAAGGGCTGGATGTGAACGTGGCATAGCTGAACGGCATGAAGGGGAATGGATAGGCAGGCAGGCGGGCAAGCAAGGATCCAGATAGCTGAATACCAGGCAGGGAGATGGGTAAGCAGGCAAGCGATGATCCAGTAGCACAGGAAAACAGTCAGAGGGGAGAGAAAAATCACACACAAGAGATATAACTTGAATACACAAGTCAAGGGGCCGGAGACGTGCGCTAACCACAAAGGCTGAAACAATGATCTGGCGATGAGTGACTGAGGAACCAGGGTAGATATACTGCAGCGTGGATGAGTAGATGGATAGCAGGTGTGTGGCTGGAAGCAGGTGAGTAGGCTGGACAGTAATCAGGGAGCCAGGGAAGTGTACGGGGCGCCACGCCCACCTCACAGATAAACACAGAGAGAGAGAGACAAACAGGGACGCATAGGAGACACAAGGGGGAGGGAGGACACAAGGAAAGGGCTGGAGGCACAGCTGTGACAATACTTTGAAATAACAACAAATACCCAAATAAATTAATAAAAAAAACAAGCTCATGAGCAACCTTGAGTAATCCCCCATTTATATTTGGGCCTGCAACTTTATGTCCTACAGCAGCCTCAAGCCTCAACCATATTGAACAGAATCGGTGACCTATAGTTTGCCAGTAACTCCAGTGCTTCAGAGAGAAGTGTGGGCTTGCCATTGATAGCTGTTGATATGATCTATGTAAAAAAAATCACAGCTGACAATGTTTTTACAGCAGTAGTTATAATATGGCCTTTTTGTTCAGGTGAGGACATCGATCAAAGCACATTCCTTTACCTGAGAGTTCCAAGTCTTTTTGTTCAGGCTCCAACATGGGGCTCAAAGGAGCAGTAAGTGCCCTCACTCATTTAATTACGCCCACGTGATGGACTGGCTGAAAGCTCCACCTCGCCTGGCTTCCCTAATCTGATGGCAAATAAGGGTGACATCCATCTCACCATGTCAGAAATAGTAATGGCCACACTTCCTCTTCTCTCTTTCGTCTACATTGATACAAGACAGCCATTCAGCCTCCACTCCCCTCTCATCCTTCCTTTACTCTTACCATTCATCACAGGAAGTCCCCACAGATGAGATCGTTTAACAGTGGGCGTGACTGGCGATGTGCACTCTCTCCTTCTGTTAAAGAAGAGGCTCTGCGATTTGGAGTTCAGAGACTAGCTTCAAAAGAATTTGTCACTGGAATAGACATTTTAATTGGACCATTAACTTTTGGAAAGAGTCTCTTAGGTAGCTTGATGAGTAGATTTTTTTTGGCCCTATCCAAAACTCAAACTCATTCCTTTACACACACCTCTGACAGCATCTTCATATGCACTATTTCTACCAATTTCTGTCGGAGATTTTTTTGTCCAAGTGCATTACATACTGGCCCCATTTCTGTCCCTTGGTCCAATAATAGAGGGAAAGATTGGGGATTGGAGATTATTGCGAGAAGTGGACACACAGGAAAGACTGTGTGTATGTAACAACAACACGTACACACACACACACACACACACACACACACACACACACAGGAATAATCTTTAAAAAATAACATCAGTGCTAATGGAACTGAGATCAGATAAGTTCAGATGTCACTGAGGAATGACAACAACAGGCCTATCAGTCTTAAGTCAGTTTAGCCAATGTCTACCAACATGTTTTTGTATATCATTCTCAGTGTATTTCCAGAGAAAGTTTGACCAGAAGCATCATGGTAGTGCCCAGAATCTACTTCTCAACCTTTCTTGCATGTCTTCTCCCCCTCTTTCCCTATTTCCTGTTGCTCTCCACTGTATACTATGCTAACAGTAATGTAGAAATATCACACATAAAGAAAGAATGCCTAGCACCAATAACGAAGAAACCATGATCCAAACATTCTAATAACATTAGACAATCTACTGTACATTCAATAAGGACATCAGTCTTAATGCAATACTCAAGTTAAGTTACTTAACACAAAGCTTTTTACCACTTAAACCAAGCAAATAAACTTACTATATAAAAGATAATATACCTTCAAGGTTCCTAGCTGAAGCAATTAAACACACTATTTTCTCATGGCAAAACACAAATGCAAGCACATTGTCACATTGGAAGCCTTTCATCAAGTTCAGATGACTTTGTATTCAAAATAAAATGTGAAGCCCATTTCATTTGTTGGTGATAGTCCTCATCTTTCAATGGATCAAGGTACATTCGATTTGCAAACAATACATGATCTTATATAAGCTCTGAAATGGTTGGACACGGGACAATGCTTAATATATTAAATTGATTGTGATTGTTACCTTGACAGCAGTTCTGTAATTTAAAACCAATAGGTACAGTTTACTGTACCTATTTGTTGAAAAAATATCAGTACCTCTAGGAAATCTGTAATAGACTTTTTGGGAGATACTGTGAGATTATGTTTGGTGTTTCCTGGGCTTTCATACATTCAATACCTTCCAAGTGAATTTACACTGGTCCTGTAGGAGCATCTGCTGTTAATACTAAGGGACAACTCTACCCAACAACATATGAAGGGTCATTCCAACAGGCTATATATCCATTTAGAGAAACAATTAATAAGTGTTACGATTTTGTACACAAAGGTCTTAGGTTGACTCTTCAATTGTATTTCATAGGAAGTTGTGCTTTCATGCCAGCAATTTTCAGAGATAAGCTGTTTTTTTCAAATGGTGGAAATCTCATTTTGGAATTAAACTCTTTATATATTGTATGTTCATAATCCAAAAACAGCAAACACAGTGAAGTGCACTCATGTCTCTCTTTGCTTACCGTAACATCACTCACTTAAGTGTTAATTGCAAATCAGTCTAAGCTAATACAGAAGATAGAACACAATTTGTGCTTTAGGACCTTAAAATGCTGCCATGATGCAAGCAATGAGAACAAGGAAGGAGCCCCAAGTGGAGAGTTGCCAATTCTCAAAACCTATCGAATATATTGTGACTCTCTCCAGACAGATGAGGTGAGAATGAAGATGGAAACATACTATAAGGGGAAGACTTTTTTTTCTTTTGCCAATGATCAGTAATCACTCAGGTGGATAGGAGAGAGTAATCTCACAGAGGGGTTCAACAATTCTGCCCATCCTAAGATTACATTATTTTCCCAAATCGCAACTGAAGCCTCTCAATCCACTAGCCAATGAATCAACAGTGTATGCAGGGAAAAGAGAGCACCACGCTGTGTCATCCAAGACAAGGTGTGTGTGAGGCATCCCATAATGGAAAGAAAACAACTGGGAATACTTTGTTCAGAACATAACGGCAATGCAGTCACAGCTGGGAATAGCAAATTATTTCGGAGAACCCTGTTGAAAAGTTCCTAGAATGGAACTCTTGGAAATAAATGCATGGTGAGTAAATGTTAAGAACAATACATCTACAGTAATTAATGGTCATTAATTATTACCATTACATTTTCACAACAACCTTTCAGGAGAGGTATTTTGAGTTGAAAGTGAAAGTGACATATTTCTCATTAACCTGAAGCACGTAATCTAATCTTGATTAAAGAAATTTGGAATGTTGATCTCCAAAAAACACCTCAAAGGCTGACTGTGGTACAGATTTACAGGTAATAGCTGCTTTCATTGTTTTGGAGTGTTGTAGAGTGTTGGAGAGTGGGGACAACTTGGATTTGCAGGTAGCTTTGAAAGAGTCATAACTTTTTTAATCTTTGCCTGAATGCTTATGCATTATCCATCATTTAAAAGGGATTTGGACTCAGAGGAATGCAAAAATGTGAATAATGTTGATCTTAATGTTGATCTTAATCTCAATTCTCTGGTTGCAGAAAATGCACAGTTGAGGATACCAGGTCCTGTCTTTATTTTGCAACGTGTTTGGTAACTAATGAGGTGATTTATTAAATTAAATGGCCTATTAGCAGTAATTGACCAATGGGATGGAGGCTAATTAATGCAACATGTTGTGCAGTTTCTAAATACAAAGCTACTTCTCTGTACCACAGGAAGAAGCTCACAATAGCTAATGTTTTAGCCGATGATGAGAACGCTAACTTCAAATAATCTGTTTCAGTTTTGTTCCTCTCGGCTAGAGCATCCTGGGAGGACAAGCTTAAACCATGATGTGTGGTTGGCAAATCAATGAGTCTGTACCGCCAAGGAAAGAAGTCCACAGCACTATCGATCCTGGAATACTGTGTCACCTTTCAGAGACTCCAGGGAGATCCTTAGGCACATCTTACTGTGAGACCAGTTAAAAACATCCCAGGATACTGATTAAAACACAGCTCATCCAACAATTTCTAGCAAAACTGGGGGCTATTGATACTAACATCCTTTCAGTAATGAACTCAAGTCAGATTTCAAGAGCATAGCAAATACAATAATGAACACAGAGAGTGGACTAAAATGGTTCATGTTATCATGCCAAAGTGGACAAAACAGGTATTTGAATAATTTTGGATCCATTTTATTTAAGCCAATATTGATGCACACTCTGTTTCAAATATTCACAGTGCCAATGTGCTCCACTACCACAGAGTAGAATTACAATCCTCAGAATTCCACAGTATGAAAAATGCAAATACAAATACAGGCTACAGTGTATATAGACTGTAATGCTGTTTTTTAATAAATAAAGTTAACATTTTAATATGTTTGCCACGTTCTCCATTCGTTATTAGTGTTAGGAGTATTTAAATGATCAGGCTACTTCAGTAAAATGTGACCTGAGGCTGAATGGGTGGAAAATAGGCAAACATATTACCTACACTTAATACAAATTAATGTTTTGCAAAGAGTGTAGTGTCTCTGGGTAAAGGCACAATACCAGAATACCATGACACATACTGTAACAACTGAGATTGTGAATTGTCTTTGTTGTAACTAATGTTAAGCCAAAGTCTGGCCAATATTAACAACAGCTGATGTAATCTCCATTAACCAGTAACTACTGTATCTGCTCCATAGTTCCATCATTGTTTTTTGGGATATAGAAACATCTACAATGTCAAACAAATATTTAACTTGGGCACTACTTTCTGGCAATGACAATGAAAAAGGATACATGAAAAAATACACTCAGTTGGGTTAGATGAATTAATTAAATGGATAACTATTCTGCAGAGGGCCAAAATCACATGAAAGACTACACAAGAGGCAATTTTGAACTGACTCTTAACTTTTCTGCCTGATACTGTATGAAACAGATATAGACATCTGAACAAATGGCCATTTCAATGACCTTCACTGTAATTGGAGTCCAGCATCAAGTAAATGGGCTGAAAAGTTGGTGGTGATCCTGACTTAATGTGCCACTGACCACAATAAGTCACAGTGATTGCATTTTAATGCTGTGTGGAAAAAACAACAATGTTAATGGTCCACTAGACTTATCTCACCCACTGTGGAGACAAGTCAATCAGTGCGAGGGCTGGTGCCAAGTACTTGGTGTCGCTTTGTGTCTCTGCTGGAAGGGTCACACTCATCATGCTTTCCACTAATACATCCTGTCCCTCACATCCCGTACTACCTTGTAACCTGGCCACATGGACTGATCAGCACCTGTGGCAGTTGTTACTGTATATCTAGTGGATATGTCACATACAACAGCTGCATCTTAAGAACTTAATGATTGTACTGTATTTACAGTCATACATTATAGTTATTAAGTGCATTTAAAGTGCTATAATGTGGCAATAAAACAAAATGACAATAACATAATATAAATGCTTTCCTTTCACTGTTGACACCTTCTATGGCATTGAAATATTGTTATTCAAAATTGACTATGATTGTCTTGTCTGTTGTGTATCGCCACACCTAAACCAAACAGGAGCTTTCTATCTAACATTAACACTGAATCGCTTAACTTTATACAGGATGTATTAGGGCCCACTCATACCCGGGGTCATACCCTTGATCTGGTCTTCTCCTTTGGCTTGTCTGTCAACTTCATTGGAAGATTTGATGTCTCATCACAAATGCATTCTATTTGATTCCATCTTTATGTTACCTACCTCCTCTCAAATGTCTACTATTCTGATCAGTATAATTAACTCCTCTACTGGCAGCAAATTTAAAGCTGCATTCAACCACTTCATTTCTGTCTTCCACTGAAAGCCTACCTTAAAATCTAGTGGATTATTTCAACTCCATTTGCCTGGATGCTCCTGTTGCCCCTGTTAAAACAAAAGGTAAACAATCAAGTGCATTCCTTGGTTGGATGACCATACCCATGCTATCAAAAGAGAGTGCAGGAAAGTGGAACATAAATGGAGTGGCAACCTTCCATTCTTAGCAGTTACAAACCTATTTCTAAACTTTCATTTCTGGCTAGCGTTTTGGGAAAGGTTGTCTATTCTCTATTTTATTCTCTATTTACATGTTCTCTCTTGGCCACATCATTTGTAGGCATAACATCTCATTTCATTGTTGCTGATGACACTCAGCTGTATCTCCCTGCAAATCCCAGTGACTCAAGTAACCTTGACACTCTCAGGAAATGCCTAGCTGATATTAAACGTTGGATGTCTCAAAATTTTTTGCAGCTGAATATATGATAATCTTGGCAACCTAACAGCTAACATAAAACCAGCAGCCAAAAATTTTAGTTGTTTTTGATTCTTGTCTGACCTTTGAGAAACAAGTACAGAATATTTTTCAGTCTTGTTTTTATCAGGTAAGAAATATATCCAAGATCAGACCATTCCTGTCGTTTTCTGACAGGGAAAAAGTTATTCATGTTTTTTTTTTTTTTATCTCATCCCGTATTAAGTATTACTGCTTATATTATGACTAGATGTATAACTCCCATCTCAGCAAATCTACACTGGCTACCTGTTGAATGTAGAAGTGATTTTAAGATTTCATTGATTACTGTTAAAGCAGTGAATAACTTGGCCCCTCCTATATCATAGAGCTTTCATCCCCTTATGCTCAGATCTGCCGTCAAAGGTCTCAAATTGTCCCCTGGTCCAAGCTCAAGTCAAGAGGTGATAGAGCTTTTGCTATCACAGTGCCAATATTATGGAACAATCTCCTTGTCAAGCTCCCTCCTTTCACGTTTTTAAGTCACTGCTAAAAACACATTTTTATAACCTTGCATTTTAGTGTTGATTTATTTGTTTGTTTTATTTGTTTGTCATATTTCCATGATGTCTTTTATTGTTCTTATCTTTATTTTAGGTGTTGTTGTATTTTGTTTTATTTTGTGTAAAGCACTTTGCAACATTGGTTTTGAAAGGTCCTATATAAATACAATGTATTATTATTATTATTATTATTATTATTATTATTATTATTATTATTATTATATGCAGGGTTTTGATAGGGTTGTTAATCAAAACTAATGACTAAACAATTAGATTTCTGGCTTTCAAAACTCACTTTCTGGCCTGGTGCTACGAGGAAGTGGCCTGCGTTGTGCTACCAAGGACAAAATGTGTCTTTCTCAAGCCAAAAAAACAAATGACAGAGCAATATCATAATTACAGTACTTTGCATCATCAAGTTTAGTTATATAGCCCTTCATCACAAAACATGTCTTGAAGGACAAGGATGAGCCTACCTAGAACTAGCTAGCAAAAATAGGCCTTCCAATTTAACTGGCACCACCAAACTTAGACTCTAAAAAGAGGACAAGGAACAACTCCCAAGGAAACATTATTAGGAAAGAAATAATGGAAGACACCTTGGGTGGGACAGTTCAAAGAGGGATCCCCCCCACCAGGACAGCTGAGTGTGCAATAGGATACAACAAATAATAAAATGGGTAGTAACATAGGATGCCAACAATGAGAAAGGGAAAAACAAATTGGGTAGATGGGTCTTGGTCAGCCAGGGGCAGGGGGCCACACTGCCCACTGCCAGCTAAGGTCACAATGTGCAACAGGTGCCTGAAAAGAGAGAAACCATACAGCTGCACACACAGCCTAAACATGACCCACACAAATAAGACAGACAAACTCAACCACTTACACAGTCACACAGTCAGCAGATAGATGGTTAGTGTGATGATGCAGACCTAAAAGGCAGCCCTAGACTGGATAATATATTACCACTTCACTAGATATTTCTGTTGGATCTCTGCTCTAATGAGCTAGATTACTCGTCTATTGTGAACTGTATTGTTCTCTTCAATTACAGGCCACTGTAATTGGGTGGAGGCTGAGCCAGAGACTTGAGGAGATAAGTTCTGCAATGTTGTTGCGATTCTTATTGGTTGCCAATTGAGGTTGATAAAGGTCATAGATTAATTAACATCCCTTTTAAGCTAACACATTGGTCATACAATAAACTTAAATGGGCCTACTTTTCTATATCATATTGGAACTATGTCCTCTATTGACATCCGACCACTTTTTAATTTGTTCTCACCAACTTTTCCAACCCCAGAGGTCTGAGTCCAGTACGTGCCTTCCAGCCTGTAGAGGTGAATTTTCCAGAGTTGACATGAGGTCACAGAAGACCTAGGGTTCTAATGGTGGTCAGGAGAAAGCTTTCACTACTAAGTAGAAAATGACAAAGCTCTTTTTACTGGGGCACTGCATGGGTAGGGTTGCACAAACCATCAGTCATAGAGGGGCAAAGGGGTGAGGATTGAGCACTGACTGATGAGTTATTGCAGTAAAGCTCTGCCACTGAGGCCAACCATCTATTAACATCAATCCCACCAACTGGGCCTGGGGTCTGGGTTCTGGACAGTGCTTGCTATGGAGCATTTGATTTCAAAGCACATTTAATGGTTGGATCTGGGATATGAACTACATTGCAGCTCCTCTTAGATTTGCAATTTAAAAATGCAATAAATTATAGACGGCAAAATGGAAGAGGGAGAAGGAGAGAGAGAAAGAGAGGCAGACCTTCCTTTCTAGATCCAAAAATGGTACTGCCCTCAGCAATTTTAAACGTCAATAACTCTAAACTGCTACCCATATTCCACCCTATATGCCACCTCTAGGGTATGCACTAAACATCTTGCTAGGCCTTTTTGAGCATTGACGTTAATAGAATGATTTATAATAGAATTCATCTAGAAATTACTTTAGGTTAGATGAAGCTCTTTTTTTATCAAGATATGTACCTAAAATGTAGTTCTGTTTAGCTCAACAAGTAAAGCATTGCAAAAATACTGTCACATATATATAAATCAATTAGATTTTGTAAAATATTATATGTCCTTTGGTCATGGCATGGAGATCATGGTAGTATTTCTGTAACACTGTTGGACGATCCACATAAAATGTGTCCAAAAAAATATCATTATTATTACATTACAGTCATTTTTATCCAAGTTATAGTTTTTACACTACATGGGGATTGAACCCACGACCCTGAGAGTTTCATGCTCTACCAACTGAGCTGTCCAGGCCAGACATTAGTGTGTTAGTAGTAGTAGTAGTCCTGCTCTAACCAGCACCTGTGGACAGGAGGACTACAACTTCTTGGATCTAAGATAGCTTGAGCATTTATAAGAGCCAGTGCCCCTCCTCATAGACCATAACATTTTTTTAAATAGTTTATATCCTCCTCCCAATAACTCCTCAGAAAAACATTTAGAGGCTGTTAACACAGAAAAGAAAACTTCTACCAATAGTAGCATGCGGCCAGAGCGCTACCGCTAAACTCCACACTTCAAAAATGCTCTTTACACAATTACATACAGGGTTAGATATATACGTATACGCAAATACACAGAGAGAAGCATGTCTTGAATGCCTTCAGTTTTGTGTTTGTTTTTATAGTTACTTCACAGAAATCTAAATTAGTTTGTTGGAGGCAAATGCACGTCAAAAAAATCACATACTGTAAAAATATTGGATGTTGTTTATTTTATGACTTTTTTCTCCATGTTCTATTCTTAATCCATCTTGCTTTATCACAAACCCAGGAATGCACAGGCAAAGTATTGTGGGAGATTTTATTTTTTTATTGAGACATTTTCCCAAGGGACACACTGAAGATGCTGAGAATAACTGAGGGAAAATGAAAAATGCTAACTTCTAGTTTATGAGATTTTTTTCATTCAAGTGAAAAAAAAAGTCCTTGTGGGTATCACATAGAGGTTAGGGCCATATTACGTCTGCCTGGGACTTCTGCGTGAGTTGAGAGGGATCAGCCAAGACATTAACAGTGTTATTTCACCTTAATATAATTTTCATAACAAACAAAATGCATTAATTCAATATATCAGTGTACAGTTCTTATGAAATGGCTTTGGTCCTCCCCATTAGAACACACTCTCAGTACTCTGTACTAGACTCAAGACTCATTTATTTACTGTAGTTCAGTTCAGATCGATGGCAGTCTCTGCCATACCAGTCATTCCTTTCCCTTCCTTTTCTTCCCTGCATGAAGTTCCACTGAGCTTCTCTTGCTAGTCCATCATTTACTCTCTGTTCCTGCAGACTGTCCTAATGTTTTGCTATGGCTCTCATATTCAGCTCTGGCAAGTGTTTGTTGTCTTTTGACTCCATCTCTGTATGTGTTTTGCTGTTTTGTTAAGCATTTTGTACTTATTCTGATAAAAGCACTTTATAAATAAATTGAACTTGATGTGAAAGTGGCTTTTCAATTACATACCATTGGCTTTTCTTAGGAATAGTTGCAATGGGGGGCATCCTGGTGGCTCAGTGGTCTAGGGTGCATAGCACATGACTGTGATGTCCTGGGTTCAAATCTGGCCCAGGGCCTGTGTCTCATGTCATCCCTCCTCTCTCACCCCATCCTCCCTATATCTACTGACTGTCAAATAAATGCCTAAAAAAGAAATTGTGGCAAAATGGGATCTCAGACCAGCATGTCTTCTTCTATCTTAAAAGAATTCCTTCACTGATATATTTCTTCCAAATTCCCATCTCTTTTGTGAATCTATTCAATGTATGGTAACAAGTTAGACCTACTGTATGTACAGGCTTACTTTGAGATTTTTTACTTCCTAGTTAAAGCTTCAAGTTAGAGAGAAAAATAACATGTTTTTCTTGGATGTTTGTAGCTCATTACACTTAAGCCTGGGGACAGTAATCTATGAGATTACAAATAAGTGGGCCCTACTGCTGGAAGGAAGGATCTGTGCATTTTTGCGTGGGGAGAGGGATTTTGGCAGACTGCTGTCATGCCAGTAGATCAAAGTCCTTTTCCCACTGCAATGGTTCATCACAACAAGAGAGAAAGAATGGGAGAGAGAGAGAGAGACAGAGACAAAGATACAGACAGACAAACAGACAGACAGAGAGCTATCTTGGAGAAAGACAGCTTACGCCACTCATGGTTGGCTCACTGTGCACACTTGGTTCACATTTTAGATCCAAAGCCCATTCTGAGCATAGCTCAATAAAGCATTCAAGTCAGCAGGGGAGACTAGATGTGCTGTCAGTGTCAGTACATCCAAATGGATTGTGACATTGACACATGAGCGCATACAGGAGCAATGTCTCCATGCAAAATCCAAAAAGGATGTCAACATTTGCAAATCTTATGGGTACAAGATATACATATATATATATATATATATATATATAGAACCTTTCAGATCAGATTTTCCCCTATAGAGGCAACACCAGTAGACCAAAGGGCTGTATACATAAACACTTGCAGAGTATTGACCAATAATTCAGTTGCTGGAGAAGACATTTTTATCAATTCCAAGAAATGCCTTACCTACTTCCTTGTATTTCACTTCACATTACACACTAACACACACCCTATGTCCAAGGGAAAACACATGTAATTCATGTACTCTCCCTGGCACAACATCATCCACTGGGTTCTCGGTGAATCTTTTTTTTCACCCAAGAGTGCATGTAAGCATGAAATTCTGGTTTTGCTGCAGGCATTTTCTGTGTCACTTGATATCTGTGGACATTAGAATAACTAAGCTAAGGAAGGGAAACAGAGCTATGCAGACAAAAAATAACATAAAATTAAATCAGGCCTTAGGTTTACTACTACCACCAAGGTGCCCTTGAGCAAGGCACATTATCCCAACAGAATAACAGAAAACTGTGTTCGTATTGAGTAGCTCCTAAGGTGTGAGTGTGAAGCAGGGCAGTGCTGAAAAAGAGCATGCATGGTTAATGAAACCCTTCATGGGATAAACAAAGATAGATAGATAGATAGATAGATAGATAGATAGATAGATAGACAGATAGATAGATAGATAGATAGATAGATAGATAGATAGATATACTGCACACTGTAGTTGTGCGCTTCACAACTGCATTGTGATGCCCACTGGGGCTGATTGTTCAGCCGTGACTGATTAATCAAATGAGGATGGAGGAACTTAGTGAAAACATTTTCTCCAAGAGTAATTCAACACAGAAGCATAAGTAATAATGCAAGAGAAAATAATGGCCCTGTTACATACAGCCAGAGGTGGAAAACTATGGGTTCAGAAACTAAAAGTCCTGCCAGGATTTTTCTCCACCTGTGCTCTTAACCAGATGATCGCAATCATTAGTTCCTCCCCATGCTGTAGAATGGAACTAATTCTAAAATCAAAATAAAGTGCTGGCCTTTTACTTTCTGAACCTGGATTTTCCACCACTGCGTACTGCAACATATTATACACGTTTAAATGCTCCTCTCAGACAGCCATATTTGGACATTTAATCTAGAGGAAGTCACGTAATATCTCTAATGCACACTATCTGATAGGAAAAACATTTAGGGATTTTTTTTCTCTCTTTTGGCATTCATTATTCATCAATGTTCTTTTTGGTTTCATGATCTCTTTGATTATCAAGGTTGCTGATGGGAGAGCAGACACTCAAATTTGATAGACTGAGCATGGACCACTCAAGGGACGAAAGTGTTAATTAATTAAGCGATAAGCAAAAGTGCTCAGGGGCGCTGCTCAGAATTCTGGGCTCCCAGACAAGATACTACACTGTGCCCCCACCCAGATGCATCTAACTTTGTATCGTATCACTGTGCACCTCTCAACGCCCCCCTTTTTGGTAGTCCATCCAGTAGTAGTCCTGGTCCATCATGCAAACTAAATGTCTATCACTATTACTCACCCATAAACTACGCTAATTAGTCTGGGTCCAAACTTGTCTACTTGCCTATACGCCTAACCATCATTCAAAGTCCATTTAGATTGTATTCACCAAGGGTATTTTGCCAGTAAAGTGGAAAACTGAATATAAAACACTAAAATAATATTTATATTAGCTATAAAACTTCACTCTCCATGCTGTAAAATTCAACCAACCTAATGTAACTTCACTTTTCTGAAAGAAAAAAATCTCAGTTTTATTAAATTTGTATGGCCTGAATACACATTGTCAGAAGTTTGCTGACCTGAGGAAACTAAATTGCATAACATATGAAATGTTACTGTAAGTGAAAATGTTAGTACCCCATTGGGCATTTAGCACTGATAAATATGTAGTTTACAGAAATTTGATAGGTATTGTGTTGCATCAGGGCTTAGCCTCAACAATAACAAACTGATATATTTCCTGGGTAACAAGGCAAAGAATATTTTGAGTACTTTACCATTATCTGAGGCTGAACTTGTATGCAGCAATGTAAAGCAATTCTTTGATGGGCATTTTGTTGCCTAACACAAAGTTATTTTTGAGAGGCCTTAATTTAATATGAGACAGCTGAAGCCAGGTGAAACAGCAGATAGTTTTGCAAAAACCGTCCGAGTACTGTCAATTTGGGGTTTTATAAGGAGGAGACAGCACTTTATCTGAGAGTCTCTCAACAACACCAAGGTTAAACAGTTAAAAGCAGCAAGATGTTCTGAGCCCCAACTCAAATGAAAAGAAAGCCAGGTTGATATTGTGTCATTTGAAAACAAAGTATGCTGCATGCAGAAAATGCAAGTAACAAAGACATGATGTGCAAAATGTCAGTGCACTGATGTGCAACAGAAGACTATATATCAAGCTGAATGCCAGCTAACACACCAACCCATGGTCACCAATGCAGCACTGTATGTTGTGTCAGGAACCTGACTTGACCTCTCTTAGGGATTACCAGCTGTAGAAGACATTGACCTGGTACACATAGTGGAAGATTTGGAGGCCCCTCAGTCTAAAGAAACAGGGAAGGACAGCTCGACCCTGGGGTTGTGTACAGGCAACAGGTTCCAAATGTGTTCACTGGCCTTGGCAGGCTAAAAGGAGGCCACAAGATAAAGTGAAAGGAGGGTGCTGTTCCATTTGCCCTCATCATTTGAAGGAGAAAAAAAGATAAGGGCTTTGCCGAATGCAAGCCATGGGAATCATTTCACCCACAGAAAAAGTAGCTTCTCCTCATGGTCACAGAAAGCACTGGTAAATATGTTGTTTTAGGAAGGACAGTGAAATGTCAGCAGTGTGGATGTTCTAGGCTGTTCCTAGGTCACTCTAGTTACTGTGAAACATACAAATGTGACACAGCTATAGGCCTATTACTTGTGCAGGTTTGCAATGCAGTACCTAACTTTCTTGTACCACCACCCTTCATTGCCACCGAACATGGAGGTCACTACCAGGGACCGCAGCCAGCGCAAACTCAGCATGCCCACCAACACACAGCTCAGTAGCTAGCAAGTTGCAAATTATGCAATGCTACTCAGCTTGGGTGGCTAGTTGCTCCAGACAGAGTTCTCATAAGCTGGTCCCTCTGTCAAGTCCTGTGAACAGTTCAACTGTCCAAAAGGGAAATAAAGAGGGGGAAAACTTCACTGGCTGAGATGACATACAGTATGCAACACTGCAAAAAATACACAGTGAACAATGGATAAGCATGACATAACAGTCCAACCTGGAGCATATAAGTCACTGCACACAAAAATATAAATATATATTGTCACAGTACACTACACACAAGCAAGATAAAAATGTAAACACTGTGCAAACAATGTGCAACATGCATTTGTGTAACAAATAAAATAAACAATCTTTACAAATGATCTATCTTAAAAAAAAAAAACTAGGTTAAAAGCAGATTTAGGATAGCAGATTTGAGGTGGGAATCAGTTTTGGCACAGTAAAGGACCAGGGCTAAAACTCTTCATTTCAGGTGGGAGCAGTTCTATCACAGCTCCAAGAAGATAAGCAGTGGAGGGCAGTTGGATGCATATATAGAAACTTGTCAGAGACTGAGCAGAGGTATGCATAGAAAAAGAGCTGGCCTACAATTGATCTTTGAGAGAGACCGTAAGCCCCTTCTATCTCTTAGGGTACAAGGCATGAGCTGCCACCCAGAATCCAGAGCCTTTGTTTAAGGCTCCACAGGTTTGTCTATTAAGTAGTGTATGCTCCAGGTAAAGCCCTTGTTATGTCAGCTGTGCTCTATAGAGTACCCCTAGTGTGTGACCTCCCCAGTAATGAGAAGGAGTTTGATAGAGAAGTTCAAATGTTTGTGGACTTTGTGGAGGATTGTTTTCATAGAAACTGCAGTGGATGGATCCAACATGCAAAAAACTAATACAGCTGTGCAAGGAAGGCTGGCCAAGATGAGAGGAGCTGTCACAGTGACTAAAGCCATACCATACTTACCACAGTGACCTGTACACCATAGGAGGTCTGCTCATGAAGGGAAGGTGCATAGTAATCCCACAGACTTCAAAGGCAGAAATGTTGGAAAGGATGCATGAAGGACACATGGGTATTTCAACAGTCTGGTGGCTTGGACAGAGTTCTGATATGGAAAATCTAGTGGTACATTGTGAGGTGTATGTGAAACACTGCCCTCGCCCAGAGCCTCTGCTGCCCTTGTAGCTGCCTCAACAACTGTGAAAGAATGTTGGAGCTGATGTTTTTCTGGCAAAATGATACATGTCTACTGGCAGGTGATTACATTTCTCACAATATTGAGACCAGAGCAGCCTCATGCACATCATCAAAATACACAGTTTTTTGCCACTCATGGAATTTAAGAGTTCTACGTCCCAGACAATGCCGCCCAGTTTTTCTACACTTATCTTAGACAGTTTACCTCAGAATATGACTGCCACCATGTAATGAGCAGCCCACACTATCCCCAGATTAATGGAGAGGCAGTGTGATCCTTTTCAGTGAGTAGTATTCAAGGATTACACTCTTCAACATTTGGATTGAACACTGCAAGTCCTGAATTTATCAATAGCATTAACAATATTGTCCTAATTATTTTACTTGAAACATGGAGCGATGATGACACCAATACAAACTGCCTTAGTAACTGTAAGGAACTGAATCTTAAAATATTAAAAATAAAATATTCCCATGATGAAAGACATTCTGGGGGCATAATTATTTGGTATAAAGGGGAACATCAAAATTCATCATTCAAAAAGGGGAGAACTCATTTTTGGCTGAAAACTAGTAGTAGGCTTTTTTAAAGGCACTAAAGATGTTTATTTGTGTGTTGTCTATTTTCCACCTCAAGCTACAGTATAAGGAAGTTCCTTTTTAAATTAAAACCTGCAATACAAATTTGGCTTAAAATCTTCCAAAGTCTCATCGAACCAATCCTTTTATATGGTAGTGAGATTTGCCCCC
>OOFE01041515.1:0-24371 GCA_900323365.1 Monocentris japonica | reverse complement strand
TGCCCCCCCCCCCCTAATAAAACAAGAGCACTGGGACTCAAACCCAATTGAAAAACTACACCTGGAATTCTGCAAAAATATATTGAAAGTTCACAGACACTGCCCGAACCTCGGGTGCAGAGCAGAGCTAGGTATTTTGAGTAGTGGAAAAAAGAAATCCAATCAATTAATGAACTAGAACGCTACAGATTACTTGAAAGAGAATTTCAATTGGCCCCATATTTAATCCAAATAAAACCCCAATAGAAAGACAAACCTTGACTAGATACAGACTCAGTGACCACACACTTGCTATTGAAACTGGTCGCCATAAGAAAAAATGGTTAGAAAGAACTAAAAGACTTTGCATCCAATGTGGAACAGGAGAAATTGAGACAGAAAAATATTTGTACTAAACATCTTCACCCTTCCAGATGATTTGTTAACTAAAATTCCTCTTGGAGAAGAGAGAGCTACTGGACAACTGGCAGTGGAATTTGTAACTGCATGTCACAAAGCTAGAACTGTTTCTATGTAAGAAGAAGTTTATACAGCTAATGAGATGTTTTCTTACACATTTTCTTCTCATCTTCTTTTTGTTTACCATTGTCTATTTTACTCTATATACTGTTTATTATTATTATCATTGTATGTATTTATTTATTAATTTATTTATTGTGTTATTATTGTTTAATTCATTGTTTATATTAATTACTTTCTGCTTTGGCAACATCAAAACGTCATGCCAATAAAGCTTCTTGACTTGATGAGAGAGAGGATAGCAGAATTACACTACCCTTTAGCTATGGCGCTGAAAGACTATGTTTTGGATATGTAATTGTGGAACTCCAAAATAAAAAGTTCATGAACTTTTTTTAGCAAACCATTTTACATTTTCACTATTTACAAAAACATTCCAACATTCAGTTTTTGCAATGACATTAAGCTGATGCAGCGATCCTACAAAAAAGCAATGGTAGTCTCTGGTATAATTTAGCATTGTGAGCCCTGCCTGGCTACAATCAGTAAGAAAATGCATGAGAGCTAAACCTATGAAATGGAAAAGAAAATCTTTACGATGAATACCACCATTACAAGTTACAGCTTGCAAAGCACTTTTGTGATTTGGACTGAAGGTTTTTATGTCTGAGTCATGTAGAATCTTTGGACAATAATAAACACTTGGAAATCAATTTCTCAATTGAGCAGGTGAAAAAAGCAAAAGGCACACAAATTATTATTAAAAAATTAATTAAAAAATATTGTTTTTCCACACAGTTTTGCTACGAATGCTTTACTGGTGTTGTTATAAGCAATAGCAATACAATAGAATAGCAATAGGATAATCAAGGTTATATGCTGTGGTGAATAACATCACAGCCGATCTACAGCATTCCACTGTAGTTTGCAGTGATACTTCAAGTTTGTAGAACATTTGCACTATTTAGCAAATGTCCTTCCATTTTAGATAATCCACCACTGACAATAACTACCCAGTGGAGCCATAGTTGACCTATACAGAGTGCACATGATGTACAGGTATTTTCTTACTCTCCATTGTCTTGCTTATGTTTTGCATGAGGACTTCTTAAACATGCAGACAACACTAACCCTGGTATATTTTTGTTGTTGTTCAGAGTCATATTGCTTACTTGCAATTATCAGTAAACAAACTATTTGTTATAAGTATATGATCCCCTTGACAGAGCATAATGTGTGACGTGAGGGTGCAGGACCTGTTTGCCAGTCTTCCATCTAATTTGAGTGACAGAGCATCATGTTGTTTACCACTGTGAAGCAATAGTGAAGTGGGTAAATTGTCTCCCTGTGCTGCATGATGTCAATGGATCACTTTGAAGATAAAATTCTATCCTCTGTAGCTTGGTATGTTATTATGCATTAGCTTTGCAGAATGCCACAGAGGCAGAAACTCCTCCCACTGCAGTTCTGATATAGTTTTCACAACACACACCCACTTTAAGCAAGCACTGAAAAAGTAATAAGCATTTAAAAACAATAGTTACCATATTAATAATTGCAAGCAGACAAAATCACCCTCAATGATCTGCATTGCCAAGGAATTACATATTTTAGCATATTCTATATTCTGTAACCACAATTTGTCCTCATCTTTAATATACACAATGTCTCATAAGAGATTTTTTTGGTAATGACTTCCTCATGATATAACAAATCTGTCTTTATGGATGTTAGGCTGACAACATGTTGCTATAACACGCTGTACTGATCGTCTTTACCTCTGACAAGCTGTGGGGCTTGTGGTTGGACTAGTTATCGATTTTGTTTTCTACTTGGTTGTTCTCAGGTCCTTCCAGGGCAAAGTCAGTCCAAAAGGTCATACCCCCTTCAAAATACATAGAGGACAGACATCTCCTCCTCTCCAGAAAACAAATCACCTCAAATACAGCAAGAGTTCCAACTTTCTCTCGGACTTTCAACCTGAGTCTACATACTTGAAATATACAGATTGGGTTATACCAATTATTTTGTACATGTTTTCATTATTATTTCTTTATATTTTGTATTTGCTCTCATGTTGATGTCACTCTAGCCACCCTGTCACTCAAATGATAGTTTGCTAACTTGTACACAGCATGCTTGCTTTAAACATCTCTTTCTCTTCAGACTGCAGCTGTCATAATATTATTTTTTAGCACGGATCGTAAGGAATGAAATCTATCAGAACTAAGCCATGCAATTCTGAAACATACCCAGTCCTGAATGTTAGAGTCTAGGGGTGGGGCGGGAGATCGGCAAGTGGGAGGGGAGACTGAAATGATGCATGTGAGAATCAATATGCTCACCGCAACCCACGATTGACTTAACAGCACATGTCAGCCACCTCTGAGGGGAGATGAGTGTGAATGTCGGCACAGTTTGTTATAGATGTGCCGTGCCGATATGATCTTGGAGCCCTCACGCAATTCCTCCCCAGTTGGGTCGGAATAATATTATTGAGGTGGGTGGCTAAGATATCACACACCCCCAGGATTTTATTGCTGTCAAGCTCCATCCATGTCACCATGTGTCAAACTAAGCTCTTTCGGTGGGTGTCTGCCGAGCACCCACACATCTTCAGTGTGGTATTACACAGCGGACTGAAGAGCTAAATGAACCGCAGAATGTTTTCTGAAGTTAAGATGGAATTCATGCATATTGAAAATATTTATTATCCACATCGGTTTGTTAGAAGATTTGTTAGAAATTTGAATATTTATAATAAAGGAGCTGAGAAAGGAGAGAGAACGTCAGAGCAAGATGATGGTACTCTGACTAGGGCGCAACCCCTGTTGTTATAGGGATATGAGCTCAAAAACCAGCAGCACCTGACTATTACAGTCCAAAGAATATTTGTTATGCAAATAAATATATGTTAAACTAAATCAGTGCGAAGATTTTCAACTAAGATTTTCATTGTTTACATGAGGAAATCGAGCATAAGATATAGAAAATAGCAAAATCCATCTGCAACTACAGTAAAAGACAACATACCAATGAGCGCCAGGATAGTAAGATAAAATATTTTTGTAAATCTTGTTTTGCACCTTTATTGTTGTGTCAGCATATGTACAAAGTCTCTTGGTTGGATAAGCAACCTCTTTTATTGTTGGGCAATGCAGGTAGTAAAGTTAAGTCACACGGTCTGATTTCATCTTAACAATACCACTCAGCCTTGTTTTATAGAAACATGACCCTTGATCCTTTTTACATCAACCTCACTTGAGATTTAGACCCTATGAAGACCCTATAAACTGTGACCCAAGCAAGTTCCCCAAAACTCTGAAACAAGTATTAGAGTAAAAGTGATTATTTTCCACCCCTGGCCACTACTGGGTTACAAAGACACACATCATGGTTGCACCTTGCAAAAATCCAAAGTACATTTTAAAGGGTCTTAGTTTCTGCTCCTCTATACTTGGGTAATGGAATTATTAACAACACCTTTGACTATAAACTGAACTACTGGAAGCACCTTTACTGGCAGACAGTGCTTGCGGTGTTTATCTGGACATTCAGTTACTGCTCTCAGTGAAATTAAAAACCTGTCAGGACAAAGTGGCTTTGTGCTATAATTACTTTTTGGGGATGAGATAAATGCTATACTTTGGAATAAATTGGATCGTCTTGGTTATGGCAGTACTTTTGGAAAACATTAACAGACAGCAAGAACTCACAATATACTTTGCCTTGGAACCCCAGGCAAGCAGTTCAGCAACACCCAAAAGTCAGAGCAGAGCAGAGCAGAGGTACAGTACATTTTAAGGTAAGCCTGTAGGTATTTTCGATATTACAGGGGCCACTGTAGATGCAGACGCAGCTACTGTATACAATGTATACAATGCATGCAGTTGCTATATACTGTATTGAAAAATCAAGGGAGGAATACTCCCTTTCCTGAGACCAATCTAATTTCACTTAGAAGTGTAGGCACAGCTCTATTCAGTATCCGCATTGATTCAATAATGTAATAATTGATATTTAAAACTCCTCTGTGTTGATTGACAAACTTGTCATACATTAAGCTAACACAGGTATTACTGTGAAACCTTTGCAAAACATGCATGAGTTCTGAATCTGAATAATATATAGTGAATGACCAAGAATTCACCCAACCAAGAATTCTACATCTTTATCTTCCCTATATGTTCAGATTCAAAGGCATTTTAATAATAGAGAAAAAGTGTTCCTTTGATCTCTGATATAATAGGATTTCTATTTAAGTGTTGAATGGCACTGAGGTGACAAATTCCACCGAACAGCATGTCATTTCATAACCTGCAGTAGGTTCAGCAGTAGGTCCAGACCTTTAAAGGCCTTGAAAAGAAATCTAGTCTTTTCATTATTGCAGTTCTCAAATATCTGTGTGCTTTCATCTGTCTTTGCATAGTTTGCAGTACAAAACCTCCTCTCATATCAGAGAAAGGCTTCCTTACTTTCCACTTCCTCCTCATTTTGCACCATTTGAGTAGATTCTCTGTTCTTATCTCTGTTCAAATTCATGTATTCATTATTTGTTATATGCTGGCCCAACTACCTTATCAACCAATTTGCAGACTATAGCATCTCCCAAGCCTTAGCTACATGTAATAATTGCTTAAAGCTTAAAGCTAATGAGTGGCATTTTAGCTCTGGAGCCCTGTCATATCTCTTTTCTTCACTTGCCAGTAGAGTCTCATATGGACACATTGAAATTGTGTCGGTAGTTCAAGTTACTGTCACAGTGCACACCAAAGCCAGAGTAAATAATGCAATGCAAATCTAAAGCTATTAAACAATTCACATAATCTTGTTGAAAGGATATGATCAGATCATGTTTGCTCTGTGTCACTAAAATGGTATTCACCTGAAGAAAAACAAAAATAATGGCTCCCTTGAATTTGTTGAGCAAGAAGTTACCTTCTAATTAGCCATTTATTGCATGTCATGACTTGTCTGGAAGTCAAGCCGTAGCATGGAGTATCATTCCAAAGTGAGATATCCATCATGTGAAATATTTGACACCTATTAGGAAGCAATCTTAAAGCTGACCTAGGGAGGAGGTTTATGTAAAAATCCATTTGTCTTATCAGTCTAAATTTCAAATTTGTCAAACTATTTCCTCTCACTGGCATTTGGAGCCACTACTGTGTGAAGATGTTTTGTGCTAAAGTTTTGTGTAATCCACTTTTACAATGCTGATTGGCTCTATATTGTTCCTTCTAGAGTCCATGACAAACCAGATATCCATCAAACAGGAGGTACTCCAAACATGGCATTGCTCTTCACTCATAAGAACAGGATGAAAACAGCCAACAGACTGTGGGCAGGGAGGTCAGTCAGTATTTAGAGAAGAGGGACTGTTTCTCATATATGAAACTCCTGGCATTAAACACTTGAACTCAGAAACTCTGGTTGCACCATTTCTTTATAGTGCGACTATATATACTGTATAACCCATATACAGAGGTATATTTAGGGCTTTACAAACCTCCCAAAATCTACAAGCATTGGAGCGTGTATGGAAATTAGAAGACCGTTGTTGCAGGTGTTTTTCTTTTCAGATTTTGATCATTTTCCTCACTTGTGCAAATTCAGAAGCAGCACAACAGAGAGAGTGCCCATCTGTTTTGCATTCCTTCATCTTAATTTCTCAAAGGTTTCTTAAAATATAAATAGGAAAACTATACTTTGCTGAAACAATGTATTCCCTTCACACCGTCTGCTTCAATTTGCTTTTCTATTTGTCTATCCATGATTGTGCTTTGAACCATTGGAGATGCTTTTGATCATAGTGCCAAAATATTGTCTGTAAGACTGTTTGTTGGGGGCTTTTTTGTTCATTAGCTGAGACACAAAGAGAGATAAGCTGTCATAGTGCAGAGGAAATATTTTCTTGTCACATCCATTCATGGCCACCCAATACATAATACAAACTAACTGGACCTTGCAGGTATATGGAAAAGACCAAATATGGCTTGTACTGTAAGTCTATTAAAGATGGTTGTTGTTTACTGACTTGAGGGTTTATGGATGTATTCACTGCTAAAGACAGCCTCTAGTTTCAGAAACTCTGGCTTTTAATATCATTGCAAACCAAATCACACTAACCTGGGGCTCTGAGAAAGTCTGTTATTTAAAAATGTGCTGTTCCATGCAACATCTCAGACACATGGCTGTTAAACAGGAATTAATGTGAAAAAGTGGTTTATTGGCAAATGTTATCAAAGAGAAGAAACAAAAACGTGAAATGAGAACTTTGATGTTCTTGGAGACAAATTAGCATAAGCAACCAATTTAAAGTGGAATTCACCCTGGAAAAAAATAAACATACATTATTACTGTAGTCTTTGACAGTTCAGTCAATATTTGTGAACATGAACAAACCTCTCACCAAGACGTTTATCTTTTTACTATATCACTCAAGATTTGGTATTAATAAAAGGTCTAGAATAAATAAAATGCATATTATTCTTATGCTGAATCTTATTGTTTCCTGTGATACGAGGAAACGTTTTCTGGAGCTGCTCCACTGACAACACATCGGAGGATAGGACTTTGTGGAATCATGAACATTTATTTGAGTTTTTACAGCCAAATGAGCATCTTTTCAGTGTAGTGCTAAGAGCTCTGGACCAGAGCGTGACCATGTCCCTGGAAAATCAACCCTGGGTGTTGTGCCATGGTGTTCACAAAGCCAGTCCTCTATTCACTGCCAATGAATGTCTGAAAAGTGTTGTTTGATGAAATCACTTATGTTTGCTTTTTTTTCTAACTTTAACTTGCACATTTATCATATGTCATAGATCATAAGAATAACATAGTCAGGGGTAGGGGTGTTTCTCTTTAAATTTAGGAATACTTTGAGATTATTAATGTTGTATTTCACCCAGAATTTACATCTTGAGTCACTCTGCAGGGTGCATGGTTCATCTGTAAATTATCAAGAGCTCTGGAATTGACAAATATCAGTTTCACATATCCATACCCTGCTGTACTTTGCTAAATATAAACTGACATCATTAATTTTTCTTAATAATGTTAATCATTGAATATGATTTTTTTAATGTCAACAATTACAACTACATATTGCACTTCAGACTACCACATGCCCCTGCTTATTATTAGATTAGGTAGATCTATTTCTTGGTAAAAACATCAAAAGATGGCTTAAGTGCAGTTTTGCGTAAGACCTGATAAGGAAGAAAGCTGTATTAGTTCATCATAAGTGATAAGACAAGTTGCCACAGCAAATTACAGGCCTGCAAACACATTTTATACAGTGTCTGCACAAGGAGCTCACATTAGAGGAGGCTGAGGCATAACCAATATGGCATTCATCACGTCTGCATGATGCAAAATAAAGTGAGTGATACCGAGATACCGTCTGACTGTGCCATTGTCTTTTAAATAGAACACAGACTGCAATCTCATTACAGTGCGTATGATACTGCTCATTGACACACATTTTGATGGAAACTTAAAGAACTCAAAATCACAGCAAGTTGCTTAAATAACAAAGTAAAATTGTGATCAGCCTTGTGTGTGGATATGCAAAGATTCCCTCGATTTGGCATTGCGATTATGAATCACTTGGTTCAATGTGAGATTGGAATGTTCCATTAACTTCCTTCCCCCGTTCATGTCTCAACATCACCTGTGGCTATTACATCAGTCAGGACATTACCAGTAAGGTGATGTGGGAGGAAAAATAGATTTCATATGTGACAGGTCTTATCTGTCCTTCGCTAAACACATTTGCAGGTAGGGAAGGGTATACTATTTATTAGTCAGTGCATCATGTGGAAGATGAGCGACAAGGACAGGTGCCAATAGCCCTATGCTTGATTGAAAATTGAGAATTTCTCTGTAAATGTACTGGAGCCAGCCCAGCCCATTGCTGCTGAGGCCACTAGGAGGCCCCAAGCTTGATAAATAAACAACTGAAATGAATCCAAAAACATAACAAGCAGCGTAATATGCAGCAATTACATAATTTCACGCCAACACCTTTTGACCATTTAATGCCCTCATCATAATTTTGTTTTGAACTGTACAATTCATATGCATGAACTAGTTTCTTACTAAGCACTCACTACTTAGCTTGTTATCCTGACCCATAGGACACTTGTATATTAAGAAATGTGTTACTCGATGTATGTTCACATTTTTAATATGCCTGGTTTAAAGTTAAAGTATTTGACTTTTGGAATACTCTACTGGCATGGGGTAGGGCTCCCCAGTTCATATTTCGGGGGGCTGGTCCAGAAATGCAGGGTCACTGCCTGCACTATATGGCTTCAGGTTGAAATAAACTCAAATTGACATTCGTGAGTGAATCTATTATTTGACAAAGTATACATTCATGTGCTGTTGTTGGATAGGTTTTTCAATAACTGTCCCCATAATGTACTTTAACAACATTTATTTATAGCAGTCACCCTGGTTTTCTGGCGGCAGCTGTTAATACATCACTTACTTTTTTGAGGAGGAAAACACAAAGAGACACAAACCAGCCATCTGCTCAACCTCCTTAAATGCAATTCACTTTTGCCATTGGCGGTTGACCTGACATTCACTTTAAATAATCATTAGATTCTTCTACTTTCTGCGCCTTTTAATTGTAATTCATGTTATTATAGACAAACAGTCAGAGGAAGAAAGACTTTTGAGTTATGACGCTGAAAACAAAATGGAAAACTAATTCCTCATCAGAGTAAACTTCACAATTAAATAGAATAGAATATCAATCAGTCACTCTCATGCATTCCATAGGGTGCCATTTTCTTCTTATGATCATTTCAAAGTGGATATATGTGGATAATTTTCATGTAGACAGATGCAATCTATATTTGTTTTACAGTAGAAAGAGGATGCAAAACCTTCGAAAGGTAAACAACAAACTGAAGCCATTTTTAACACCCAATAAACGTAAACCTGTGACTGCATGACTACATGTTGTTTTGCTGTTGTTATATAGCTTGCCAGAAGAATAACACTTTCTATTTATATTTACCTAGGCCTGCCATCAATTGAAGATAAACATTAGCTTTCTTTTTTTTTAATACAATGCTATTTTTAAGACATTTTATGAAAGCAAAAGGCTATTCAGCGCAATGGTTTACACTGATGTTAACAGCTAAGAGGCTTTTCAGCCAACAACACCTCTTAGTTGTTGGGCAATCACTGTAAAGCATGACCTAGTTATTGCTGAAATAGTCTGAGATAGTCCGTCCCAAGAGTCATTTCTGTTGACTGTCACTGAAGCTCAGACAGAGCTGACTGATGCTGGGTCAACTATTTGAGATTGTGCAAGAGAATGACTAAAATAAAGAATAAAACTGCAACCGTTCCACTATCCCTTTCATTGATCTATTAGCTGCGTCGTATCTACAGTGACCTTTACTACATTGTTCTGACACCGAATGCACAGGCACCTTACAGAGGAGAACTAGCAAGAGACAGACCTTGGACTGGACACCTGATACTATTCTTGTCTGTGGCCAGACCATTAGACGCATATCCCAATTTACCTGCTAGACAGTGATTTGGGCTGTGGGTCTGCCATATCAAACATCCAGAGCCATCCTTCCTCTTGGCATCTAATTACTGACACAAATCAGCCAGAGATAATGCATTCCCATTTGCGATTAGCATATAATTGACTATAATGCTATATCTACCATGGGATGTAGAGGCTCTTACAAGATGTCTGCATTTGCTAACGACGTGTTGAATAGACTGTAAGCAGAATTCAGCAGGGCCTCATCTGTTGGCCAATGTAACCTTGCAACACAGCAATGATGCAGCTCTCCTAGTACTATAATCAAGATAATGTAGATTTGTGTAAGGTTAGGGTGATGTTTTGGGGTTATTCGTGAATTTGTCGTTTTCATGTGCGTACGAAAACACCAACGTGGAATTCATGAAACGTTCGGGAAACCTCGATTTGTGCCTACAACAGGTGTATATTAGATGAATGGCAATCGTTCGTAAATTGGATGCGCGTGCCTGTTGAAGCCGATTTGCAGAGGTAAACGCCTGTTCAACACCGTAAAAAGGCTGCAGACTGAAGGGAGGAACCACGGAGGAAAAGAGGGAAAAGGGGAACTTGGCGGAGTCCAAAATGGAAGTGTTGCATGAGAAAAAAACAACAGAGTTTTCAGAAGCATCAGCAGCGGAGTCACAAGAACTGATCAAAGTAAAGTATGGCAAGAAATTATAAATGCTGTCAATGCTGTTTCAGAAACAAAAGAAATGGTTTGACATGAAACTAGATTGCAAAAAAGGATAAGGAGAAGTAGACGCATATTATCAGCCACAGGAGGACGGCAGCGCACTGAGGCGCTATCTGACATGGATCAGAGGATCAACCAATAGGAGAGACCTCACTGTCGGGTGTCCATTCGGCATTGGAGTTGGACACAGATCAAATCCAGGCTGCATCTTCATCAGATGGTAGGACTATGTGATTGTATTTGTAAGACGTCCAGTCCATGTGATCAACCCATTACGGGTTTGATAATCTTGTATTGTTATGAATGAGGACAGTTTGGCAAATACGCCATTTCAGCCTATTTGGTCTTTTTTTTCTGCAAGGCGACTGAAACATCTTATTGTTGTTGAGGTTTGGCACTACTGTAATAGATTTTTCATAAAGAATAAGCCGTTCTGAGAGCCCTCCCGAATGTTTTCAAACACACGCAGGATTTGATCATACCAACGGACAAATTCAAATAAGAACAAAATGATGAATCAGATGTTTGTATGTTCGTGAATGAGGCCCAATATGATTTAAGTAAAATATGTATATGTTGCCTAAGGACAGTAGGGAATGAAAGAAAGAAAGATGGTTGATGAATGAAAGACGGTAGATTAATCAACTTTATTTGGCACTAACACATGTATGCATGCAGTGAATTTGTTTCTTCACGTACCTCTGACTAGATATACACACATCACCCAACACACATGCACTTTTCCAGGTCAGAGGACAGCGCAGGCATCAGCTACTGGACAGCATGCCTGGAGCAGTTGTGGGTACTTAGCCTTGCTCAAGGGCACTTTGGCAGTGTTGGTGGGCACCGTAGCTGTAGCACCAGTCATTTTTCAATCACCAGCTCACAGCTGGAATACACCCTCCTGGTGGTGCCGGGGATCGAGCCAGTGACCCTCCGGTGATGGGTCGGTCTCTCTAACCGCTAGGCCAACCTGCCGGGGGGGGCATCTCCTTAAAGATTCAAGCCACATGTGGCATGCAGCGACCTTGTTTTAAATATTTGCTCTATCATTATGGCACACCCAGTAGTTTTATATAGCACCTGCATCAATATTCATTTCCTCCTCACCCTCAAAGTCAACAGATCAGAGGTTGAAGTTCATGTGATGGGAGGGCAAGAGTCATAATTTAACTCAGGCAAGAAGAAGAAGACGAAGAAGAAACTGAAGAAGAGCAGCAGTGTGGCCACTTTATGTCGAATGCAGAGAGCCCTGTCCTGATTTAGGACTGGAGCCTCAACTCCACCATCTGGACGGATAAATTAAAAACAAAATCTTCATTCTGTATCTATTGCTGTCAATGTTATTACTGTATTTTATTTAAATTTCCCATTCTCTTGTCAGTATACTTGAAAGTAATTCAATTATTAAGGGCGGGCTGTTGTTGTTCCAAAGCATGGGACTGATCCTTCACTAACAGCCACAAATAAATCCAATCAAATTTGTACATGTCATGTAAAGAATATAAAGAAGGTATTTCCTCTATATCTAACAAAAGGTTATTTGGTAATGGGACCAGTATACATTTGTGTTTTAGAGAAAATCAAAAGAAGTCAGTGGTGTTTAGAATTCATGAATATCTGTGATGGACATGTTTAGTTGTGCTCTTATGAGGTGCTGATAAGGCCCACTGGACGTACGGGATATGGGCCCCTGACCCTTAACAAGCCACTTATTTTATTTAACTTATCTTCCCTTGAAACTAAGGATATTTTTAATAAATAGCTGCTTAATTCCACATAAGTAATTTGGCACTTGGTTAACATCACCCACCCTGCATTCACTAAACCCAGCAAAACCCCTGGTGGAAAATTATGACACTTTTACTGAGAAGATGGGTTAATGGATTGGTTCAGTAACTATTAGCCTATAATTAACCTAATGTGCACTGGTCCTTGTTGTCCTGCCTACATGCAGATATCTAAATGCGCTCAGGTACTTAAAGGTCTACAAAAATATATGCTCTCAGCAGCTTAAAAATGTGTAATAAATCTCAACATAATGTAACTGGTTTAAAAATATTGTTATTGTTCATCTTATAAATAAGAAGATGAACAAGGTATTCATTCAAAAATTTATTCCTACAACATTTCAAGATTTCATTAGTCCTGCGCTGTATCTGATTTAGTTTTCCCATCTGTATTTGACTGTGGTTGGATCTGTAAAGCTGATCCAAGACAACTCTGGGTAATATAACACTTGGTATTGTTGTTTTCCACACAGTTATTACAGAGGGGCTTACAGGTGCCTTTAGAATGAATGAATGGTCAAATAAATTTAGTGCCTATTTTGAATCACCATTTGTCAGCAGTGTGGACATATCCAGAGTATGTAGACTAAATTAAAGTCTATCAAGTTAACAACAGTGGACCTGGTTGAGCACGATGGTATTGCCTCTCTCTAAACTTTGACTCATCTGAGAAATAAACAGTGCAAAAAAAAAAAAAAAGTTTAGAACACTATTTTTAAAGATCTTGCAGAAAGAAGGGAGGATTTTTTTGACAGTGAAAAAATAGATCAAATGAGTACTACAATTTCCCTGATGTCTTTCAACAGTAAGCCTCAAAGGTGATCGAAACTAGTATTTCAAGAACAGTTTATTAAAAACTAATGACATTTTTTTACTCAGTTGATATTTCTTATTCAAAAATACATTATTTAGAACTGATACAAATCAGCGTTCAAATCAGCATTTTTAGATCCCAAAGATCTAGAAATGCTGACTTAACTGTGAACAGACTTCGTTACCCTTTGATTCAGCCTGTGATACTTTGCGTAACAGCTCCACTTTTTGACACTAAAGTATGCTGGTATGAGTTGCTACCCAAAAGAGGCTTGCTGTTTTGAAACCTTTGCTATTAAAAAAATGTAGCTGAGGCATGAAGCTAGGATAACTGACAATTGTGTAATGTCATTTCCCATCCAATCACCGCTCCTGACTTCCCCGATGTCCCTCAACCCTCCCAATCATTCTATCAGGGTCTTTCTCAGTATCTTATGTGTCCTCCTTGCCACGATTGATGTAATTTCTAACTGCTGACATCTGATTCCAAAACAAAAGAATGCTGAGGATGGATAAATATCCCGGAAAGTTTACTTGCCAACCGAGGATGTACTGGATGGTGACTTGGCCGACGAGAGTGAATAGAAAGATTCATTGCTAGAATTACACATCATGTCCAAACAGCATTGAATAGTCATCTGGGAAAATGAACATCTGTGCCACTTAATTGATCGTGCAACGTCAAGCAGGCAGGCATCCCAACTGTAAAGAAGCTCTGTCTGTGCTTGTGTTCTTGAGGTGTTTGTGCTCCCCAAGTCAACTCGGGAAAAATGTTCTTTGCAAGGACACAAGTATTGATGTACAGTTCTTGGGTGTGATAATCATCTTCAGTCTCAGAGTCAGTTTGACACTGACAGGCTTGATGGTTGGCTTTCCTGCTGCTAATTTATCCAAAATATACTGTATGTTAGGTATTTTTGCAGCACACATATAATCTGTGGGCACTACACATGCACACTCAAAATGGTACTCCAAAATGCCTCTATTATCATTTGCCACCAAAACTTCCAAACCCACTTATAGCAGCTGAACATCTGGGGACAAGTGGAGCAATTACTGTTCCCTGACAAGATATAATCATTTTGTCAGTGTGATAAATTATCAGATGTAGGTCACTAAACTTGCACTGCTTAGAGGGAACATTGGCCTTGGGATACATGCAGAAATGGGACTTGGGAGGTACCCAGCACAACCACAGTATTCTGCTGCTGAAGTAGCTGCTGGAGAGGTTGGGGGTTAAGTGCCTTGCTCTAGTGCACTTCCATGGTAGTTGTTCAGGGGGGAAGAAGATGTCATGTTCACTTCCCAGCTGGTGTGGGCAACTTAACCAATAATCTTCCATTTGCAAGCTTTCTTCCAGTGTTAATCTTCTCACGAAAATGACAAAGAAGCTCTTTTTATTTTCCTTGAAAATAAAAGACAGCAAAACTTATCTGGGAGACTCTATGCCTACGAATAGATGCTTGAGTGTGTTTTGATGTGCATATACTGTACACGTGTGTTAGCATGTGTGTAGATGATTTGTAGAGTAAGAGAGGAGAGGAAAATGTTAAATCGACCACCAAAAAAAAAAAGAACTGTTCTGCAGATTTTATCAGCACACTGTCAAGTGGAAATAAAAAGATACATGCAACAATCACTTGAAATCAAAGATTCATCTGAAGAATCAAGAGAAGGCACAAAGCACAACACTGCAAGTAACATAAATGTGCACAGAGAAATCCTTTGATGCAAGACGTAAATTTGCGGAGGATTTTGTGGCATTGTATGCAGAGTCAGACATCCTGTTAGAGAAAATGAAAAGACTGTGTTCTTTCCTCGTCAAGCACTGAAAACAAGGGGGCGCCCTGCCAGCATCGAGAGCAGCCTCAGGCAGGTGTATCAATCCAGGGTCTTTGACGCACACATGATCCCGACTAAAATCTGTGGCAAGAAGTTCTGCGTTGTTCTGGATGAAATCACTGACAACCGATAATGCTTTGTTTTTACACACAAATACACAAACACACACACATATTCTGATAGCAAAAATAAGAAAAAAAATCCATAGTTACATAATAAAAACAAAAGAATTTGATTCCAGAAAAAAAAAATCAAAACAAACACACACAAAAATGATTATTGAAAAATTGAATGGAACAAAATGGATTTTATAGGGCCCTAGATGAGAATGTGTGCAGCACCCAGATGAACAAATACATTGGGAAATGTTGCAAATGTTGGAGCATTCTTATAAATTTTATCTACACTAATGCAGTGGTGCTAATTTTTCAAATCTACAGTCAAAGAACTGCTGCAGTAGACATATTCTTGGGGACTATTATGTGATGTATATTGTTTTGTTGACTAATATATTCAACTGTGTCATCTTAATGTTTTCTCAGGAGTCAAATTCTAATTGATCCTAATTTTTTCTGCCGAAGCAAAAAATATTTGACAGTTAACATGAGACTTTCTTTATTTCAGTTGATGACTGAAGAGCACAAATGGTGCAACTTTTACCTTCTCTGACAAATGTGTCATAGCAACAAACATGAAGGACAAGGCTTGGGGGAGAGAGAGACATGTCTCTGGCTCCACTGACTCATTCATTTCATTTTGCTTTTAACTGTTTCATTTCTGACTCACAGACTAAGCCAGCACCAAGATCAGATCCCTTGGATAGGATTTTCTTTTCTTTGTTTTTCCCCTTTATTTTGGAGTCAATGCCGACCATATGAGCTCAGTCTGGACACCAGACCTGTGTAATTACTGCCCAGGGCTAGATTTATCCCACTAGTCTCTCACTGTACCATCACTTGACTGATTGGAGTTGCCGGGGGATCACCAATGTAGCGGGTCATTACTCATAAAGGTTGGTACTTGCAATATAGAGTCAAAACTCTACAGAGTGGAAAAGACTCTTGCTTCAATAAAAGAACATGGATTGCTTCTCTGAAATGGTGGCAAGCCCATGGATCATTCTGCTGTAGATCGCCTCAAGTAGCTTTAACTCCTCCTCAGGTGGTAGAATTTCTTCCTGTGTCGGTGAACCTAATAACTAGCATGGCTGAGGTAAAAATATCATTGTAGAAATTTCTCAGCAAGGTTGATGAGTCCTGACAATGGCAGCATGTAGCATAATTGCTGCTTATTATAAAGAGAGGGAAAATCGGAAACATGCTAGGTATTTGTTTCCAGGAGGACTGAAATGGACATTTACGGTATTGTATATATTTACATGTCAGAAGTCGTTCATTGTCAAACTCCTAGTTATTTCCACCACCATATCAGTTATGTTGGTAATTTTAGGGTTGCTCAAGGTGGTTTGTGAACAAATCAAGACCTAATGAAATGAGAAAATCCATCTGGAAACAGATAGATTACCCTGGATGCTGGAAGAAATTCCATTAAAACCTGGCAACAGCATGTGATATCCCCACGTGTGAGCCAAAGACAAGTGGCATGAATGTTGAATGTGCTGGGGGTAAAAATGAGTGACACATTAAGTCTATTTTTTTTCTTTTTTTTCTGTTTTTTTGCTTGGGGGAGTTTTGACTGGATGTGTATTTAAGAACGAATAGGCATGCTGATGTTTGTCAGTGTTAGCCAAAGGAAAATCTGTTTGTGTGATCAGACATCAATAGCATCGAGGGCAATGCTTTTTGATTTGCTCCTTTGTTTTGTTATTCGACACAATTTCCAACAGATGCAGGCAGTGAATGTTCTTGAGGTCTAGCACTATATGATTATCATTATTCATCAATTAATATCATTTGAAAAACCATTCAGGTTTCTCTTGAAAGGCTAAATACATCACGTCTTCTCTTCTTGTAACATGGCACATCTATTATGTAACTGTGGATTCATTGGTTACTGATTGCTGTGGTAGGTTCTTTCAGAGATCCATGCAAGAGGGTAGGTAATTATCCAATCAAGCGGGTCTGTGTATATATACCTCCCAGGTAAAGCTCATTCCCTTGCCATTGGTGTTAGACTTCGGTGACCACTGTTGAGAAGTGTGTTTTGCTGTGTAGCCCTCGTGGCATCCTTCAGATTCCTTTGTTCTCGTCAATACCTGGACCGTATCTGTTCTCTGAAGTGGTGCAACTAACAGTGTTTTGGTGTTTTTAGGGCCACTGCTGCTTTGCTGTGCAGCAGTGGCCCTTTGCTTTGTTTCGCCTTTTAGTTTAACCATTTTCTTTTTGCGGCCGCACTCGCTCCAGGGTGGTTTTCAAGAATAGTTGCTTCTTTTGCTGCATTGCATGTTTTCGCTTCGTAGTGTCCTAGTGTGCTTATCCTGTCACTCTTCTTTGCAGTGTGTGGCACATATAGTGTTTTATTTATTGCCATTTAGTCTAAGCAATACCCCCCACTGCAGTCGGGCTACGGCCCTCCACTTTTCCCTTTGTAATGTTTGGTAGCTGCAATTCTGGTCTGCTTAGCATAGCTGCCTTTTAAGATAATTGAAAAATTTATAAATTGTATTTTTGTATATGTATTCTGACTACTTTTTAGCTTTGTAAATGAATATAAAATAAAAATAAATTTCCATTCAACTTGTGACAAGCTCATGTCTTTGTATTAGTTTGCAGTCTTACTGTGCTTGGGGAAACCCTCTTGTTTTGTCAAAAGGAAGTTATTTCTTTGGGGTAAAGTCCCAAGCTGGTGTCGACCTATTAGTAAGACAGGAGTCAAGACCGCCCCTTACAATTTCATACACATCATGATTATTTTCATCAGTTAATAATCAACATTTCTGAGTTTCATCACTTTTATGTTAGGTTTATTCATAATGATTACATACTCAACTACAATTACATAATCAGATTCAGTTTCTCCTTACACCTGTGCCATTCACTTTATGCAATTAAATAGATTCCAAAGCACCCCAAAAGTAATAGTAATGAAGAAATACTGGGGCTAAACCAGTTACAAGATCATTACCAAAGCATACGTGTTTGAGATGTTCATTTTTGAGAAAATTTGCTTACATCAATTTTAAATTATAAGCTGCAGGTATTCCTTTCACTGGATTCGTCTTTGAATGTCACCTCATGATCTTCCCTTAGCTTGAACAAAATTACACCTCCGTTGGTTTGCATTGTTTCATTTTCTTTGATTAGAAAACATGACTAAAACATACACAACATTCTCAGTTGTTAGCATATTCATTCTTTTTCCTTCATTTCTGGTAAGGTTTTTGGTGATTTATCTTGTTGCTTTACACTCTGAAGATTTAAGAGGATGCTGATGAAATGGCAGTTCACACAAAGCAGTCACTATTTTTTTACTTAGCACTTCTGATTTAGTACACTGTAAGTCTTTGCTTTGATCACTGGTTTGCTGAGCTGTGGATTATAGACAATAATCCAAGTGTTTGTCAACTTGTTAAATCTATCGTACCTAGGTGAATTTATGTAGTCTTAATCAGGTCATGTTTCCTTCAGAACTAGGAGATTTCGCCTGTTTTAGCCTTCTGTTATATTGTAGCCATATTTTTTCGGAGGGCTTGCATGAGTGATACAATTCTCAAATGCAGGGATCAGCAAGCTAATATACCTGTGTGATCATATTCATGAAAGGTTTAACAAGCATCCTTGACTAAAATTGACATCACAGGCTGCATGACATATATGATAGAGATAGGGTAATCAATTGTTTCTTTAGTTGTTATACCTGTACAGAGCCAAACAATCAGAAAAAATCAGGAAAAACGCAGACTAATAAACACAGCTGAATATGAGTTTGCTTTTTAAATATTGTCTTGGTTCATAAATTAATTGTATCGCCTGTCACATTTTATCAAGACAGGAAGCCACACAATCTATCAAATATCTAGGTTACAGAATTAATCTCCCATCTGTTTGGGGATATGAAAAAAACCTGCACGCATAAGAACTGTAATTCACTTGTAAGATATTAACTTTCCAAAAGGTTATGACAGTTTCAGCCTGGTCACACGAAATTTGTATGAACATCTCAAAAAATGCAAATAATGTGTCTCCGTGCACAAAAAGTGAGAGAAGAACAAGTGTCGGAAGTTGTTACGGAAGTCCTGAAAGGCAAGTGAAGAAAAAAAAAAAACTTGAATCCATTGCGCATAGTACTGGTTTCATTTCTACCTTGATCGTTTTGAATTTGATGTAAAACCTCCTTTTCGCTATTTCTCCCCCAAAGTTAATTCAGTATCCATGACAATTTGCACTGTGTAGTATATGTGGACTTCCTAGATTATGGCTACTACCAGGGGTGTGGATTTCAGAACATCCGGGGCTCAGCCCAGATCCTCGCCCGCAAGGAATATTTTAAATTTCAACAGCAAAACACATCAGTCTGATGCTCTTTGATGTGAACATACTGTACATATTATTAAATGAAGCAACATTGTAAACACTTTGAACAGCAGTCTGTAAAGGCCTTGTGATATATTGTAGTGTGCTGTCTCTATCCTCTTCTCTCTTTTTCAGGTCAGGTTGTGCAAAATCAGCTAACAAAACTTTAAAGGCTATGTATGTTATACAATATGTGCTCATCACTCATCTGTCCCCCACCTCCTTATCCCCTGCTGGGGACTGTTAGGGATGGATGATACCACAAACGTTGGTCTCGATCCGATACCAAGTAATACCAACACTTTTCATTATTAAAAAAGTAGGGTATTTCGATATAATTTGGAATGCATATAGAAAAATAGCACAGGATACTCTTACAGTCCAATAGGATTTAAGAGTCGTAATGCTTTGTTTGTGTCCAGCCATGGTGTCAGGGGAATGCGGTCTAAACATTTGTGGCTCTGCGTGTGCCGCCACCAGGGAAGGCCAGTGCAGGCAGAGTGAAAATGACGTACACACGACATCAAGTAGGATCTCTCCCGACCTGGAAGGTAACATATTTTTGTGCAAAACGGAGAGGAGACAGACTGCTTCATTTTATATTTAGTATCAATCTTATTTCTGTTTAAATCGATACTTTACAAAAGATGTGAGAATCGCAATATTGATACTTTTGTAATCAATCCATCCATCACTACACGCAAATTCAGAAAATTCAGTGCTAAGTAGAACCATAAATGGTACTTCGGCTTGTCCCTGTGGGGAACCTTTTTTGGTTCTAGGTTGGAGGGGTTCTAAGTAGAACCATCTGAGAAGGATTCGGTCTTTCGTCATTATATCATTGTGACAATTAATTGGTCATATCTGTAGTTCTTTTGTGTAAAAAAAAAAAAAAAGAGCAGAAGGTAATCGTTCTGCAAAGGCCTGCAAAATTCCTTTTTAAGAAAACTAATAATTAAGTATAAGCTTCGTAAACACAATCTCTAACTAAGTCCACCCACTCCCACAACCCCCACACCTTTTTTTTGAGGCTAAAAAGAAAAGCAGAAAAACAAAACAAAAAAGGGGGCTACAAATAATCTAATCGCCATCCACAGCGTTCTACACGCTTTATGGAAATAGATAATGGACTATAGTTTTTGATGCCAAGAACAATTTTTTCAATTACAGCATTTTAGCCAGCTCTTTTGGATACTTGATGCCAGAAACAAAATAAAGAGACATTAAGGTACTTGTGGCATATAATATGCTATCCTCTCTAAAAATCTGGATGCCATCCAGGTAGACTGTTATCCTCTCAGCCAGCAAGAAGTTCCCCTCCTTTGGATCCTGCAACATCATTGTTGGGGTGGGCACATTTAGCTATGAATTTAGTCATTTTAACCCATTTTCTGCGATTGTTCACCACCAAATTTCTGAAATGATGCCAAGAGTTGGCATTATTGAACATTATTAAATTATTAAATTGGTTCAACTCGTTTGTCAAAAGGCTACATTATCCAGACACAAAATCCTTAGGTTACCTGACGTAACCCTCTGTTCTCTAAGAACATAGAGAGGAGAGCGGAGAGGAGGAGACTACGTGTCGCAGCGTCCCCCATTGGCGACCCCTCCCTCACCGCCTCTCAACTGGCGGCAACAGAGGCAGCTACCAAGCCCCCACCTCAAAGCCGAGGGAAGTCCTGAATGGCTCTTCTATGAACAGTTTAACAAGGGACAGATCTGGTTGCGCTGAGGTGAGCTAGTTGTGATATCGCGAGGAAGAAAGCGAGAATGCCGTACCTACGAATCACAGTAGTAGATAAAGCGGGGAGGCGGGCTCCCCTGCCACTGCTGTGATTGGTCTGTCTTTGACAGACGGCGTGTCACTGGGGCTTCTGTGGTTGGATCTCTAGATAGCACTCTCCTATAGGCTGAGATACCTAACAGAGTTAGAAAGAGAACTCCTTCCACTGCTTTACGGAGGATATTGTTGTGTGGGAGCCTGTTTTAGTTGGCCTATTTTAAGAGCCACAGTACAGCGGCCAATCAGAGACAAGTTGTCTACTTACCTCTGACTTTGTTGTCCCCAGTGCTTAGTTGGCTAGTCATAAGCTCCAGCATGAGACCTCTTGTCTTTGTGCTGGAGTTATACAGTCTTTCCCGTGCCTTTTGCATTAAATCTATAAACATTACTCAACTGTGAGAACCTTACTCATTCCACGCCATCCATACATCCTCATCAGATAAGTGAGTTGTCTATTTGCCACCCAGACTAACTACCACCAAGAGAACGTTCAAGAGCCAGCAGCCAGCCTAGGCTAGTGCTAGATGAGAGGCTCCTCTCATTTAACCTAGGAGATACAGAGCAATAGAGAAGCAAGAACACAACAATATGCACCTCTACCTGCCAGAGAAATCCAAAAATTCAGGTAGTCTAGCTAGCCAATTTTAAAGAATGCCTTGCTGACATGGCCCCTGCGCAAGGATGACACACAAATTCGTGAAGCGTTCCTTATTTTTTGGGGGGCGGCAGGTTGGCCTAGCGGTTAGAGAGACCAACCCATCACCGGAGGGTCGCTGGCTCGATCCTCAGCACCACCAGGAGGGCACATTCCAGCTGTGAGCTGGTGACTGAAAAATGACTGGTGCCACAGCTACAGCCCACCAACACTGCCAAAGTGCCCTTGAGCAAGAGCACTGTCTGGTAGCTGCTGCCTGTGCTGTCCTCTGACCAGAAAAGTGCATGTGTGTGGGGTGATGTGTGTATCTTGTCAGAGGTAGGATGCAAAGAAAGAAATTCACTGCATGTGTACATGTGTTAGTGCCAAATAAAGTTGATTCATCAACCAGTTCTTCTAATGTTACTTCTGGCCATGAAACACACACACACCTCTCCAATTGGTGGGAGCTCACCAAAGCTGTATTTCATAAGGAACTCAGGAATAAAACACAATTTCTTAACAAAGTTGAAATCAGATTGACTGATGGCTTTTACAAGTTATGGCTAAAAATCAAATTCCATTGGGGAAAAATGAATCAGATATTTTTTCTTCCGGAACCCGACATTTCAACCACATACATTAAACACTGTTTGTTGTATCATCAAAGCATCTGCCAAGCAATATCTGAATTATCTCATTCATCGATTGAAGCATTGATTGCTGCTCCATTATTGCCCAGGAGTGAGCTAACATGTTGGTGTATATGAGTTTAATGAACCGGTCAGTTTGATGTTTCATGCACATATGAATCATTCATCGAAGTGCAAGTTTCAAAGTCCACGTTCCAAAAGGGGGCTCAGTGAGCCAGTACCTTTTCTAGGGCATAAGATCAGACGTCCATATGCAGTGAAAATGAAATTAGCACTATGCAATTCAAATTACATGGATACACACACATACATTTTGTTTGAAATCATCACAAAGTCATTACATCTAAGAAAGAAGGGTACAGTAAGACATTATGAATCAGTAATCTCAAGTTTCAGACATTCTGTTGTTAGCAAACAGAATTCTGGCTTTGACTGACATGTGAGATAAAAAAAGGATTTTCACACTATGATGTTGCAGGAAAATAAATCAGCAGTCAAAAACTTTTGAATCAATTTTCACACGCGTATAACCGCTTTTCATTTCATCTCGGAGGGGAAAGGTGATCGAATCGTGAGCATTTTGAAGCCAATTATTGTAGAAAACAGCTTATACATTCAAAAATGAGAACAAATTATCATTATTATTATTACAGTGAATAAATTGTGGAAAAACAAGGCATCCTACATATGCAACTGTGGCTGAGAAGTAATGTCAGTTCATACATTTTAATCAATTAGCTTAAATTAAAGAAAATAACTTTATACCATAGCCTGGGACAATACTCTATTCTCATTGGCTGTTGGGGTGGTGATTAATTTCACATAACCGCACAGCTATGACCTAATGTTACAACTGTTCTTATTATTGAGATAACCCACTGCAACATGTAACCATAGTTTCTAGTCAAAATACTGGAACCTATTAATTGTCCCAAGATTGTTGAAAAATGACCGTTGAAATTTCTTCTCATTTTACGGTAGCCTAGCCAATCATATTTTGTTTTGCCAATATAAAAAAATTAGATCTGCGTGTCTTGTCAATTATTGCATGTCGTGTGTACTTTTGCTGAATTAACAAGCATGACTATGAACAGGGGTTAAAGTGGGATTTGGCAGGTGGGGGAACCCTAAGATCCAGTGTAGCGGTGCAGCGGGGAAAATTACTCACCTCAAAATAACTTGTTGATTTGTACTGTGAGCTCCGGTGGAGTGGTTTTCTTTGTGGACAGGCTATGTGATCAGCTGACCTTCTTTTAAGCACCCATTTCTTGACATATTTTTCTGGATTTTTCATCATGGCTGCTTTCCAACCCCTAGCCATAGTATAAAAGTGGAATTTGGCAAGTGATAACTAAAGAGCATCATCAGCTTAAATTCAAATCGATGACTGCTACCCTTGACCTAACCTAACAGTGACCATGGATACCACAGCCTGCCCTGCACCAGGCCAAATTAGTCCATTACTGTACGTTAAACTTTACCACAATACTGCAAACTACCCAGTTCCATAGCCTGCACTTGTTTAAACTGCCCAGTATTCTCACACAACCTTTCAATAACACAAAAATGATTATCATTTAATTTATTGTCAAAGACATTTCACAATATGAATTAACCAGATAACTTCAACAACACATCATGTCAATAGCCACTGTGCAAGCTTTCC
>OOFE01041511.1:0-14954 GCA_900323365.1 Monocentris japonica | reverse complement strand
GCACTTCTCCCCTCTATTAAGATTGATGGGCTGCTTGGCTATAAATGAGCATGCTAAGTCTAGCCAGGGCCACGGTCAGGCAAGGGCTACATACACACACACACACACACACACACACACACACATATACACACATATGCACACATACACACACTTTCCTATTAGCAGCAGAATGTGGGAGCTGGGGCCCTGGAAGGGGCACTATTTTTGCTGTGTGGAAAACACACATTCACACACACACACACACACACATTCACACACACACACACACACACATACACACACACACACACACACACACACACAAACATGCACATGACCCTGACTCTCACCTCTAAGAGTGTCTGCCGTAGAGCCGTAATCAGTACATTGCTGACTAGTAGCTCTAACATCTAAATCACAACGCAAAATCAGTGATGTGTTAAACATTTTCAGACAATATCAGAGATCAGAAAGGATCCTTCAATAATGTTTTTTCAAATGATGCATTGTAACAAAACAGCATTAAATGGTAATAAAAACACAAACTTTTACGACGGCTTTAGTCCTAAAATTAGCCATGGACACTAATGCTGCTGCATGATGGACTTTAAGGACTTTTGTCCACCGAGTGCCACTTTTCTTAGTTAGTAATGCCCCTCAGATACGTAGAGGAAGTGTTAACTGAGGTTCAAAAAAAGTAGTCAGCCCTTAAAACAGTCAGCCTAAGGCAGCTGTGAATAACTGTCGCACATTTTATTAAATGTTGGCCAGAGGGCTAACAAGAGACGTAGCCCCTTAGTCGCATGGGTCAGGAACTGATAGACATTTACAAGACATTGCAGACTCTCACTTTTCATTTTGGCTCGACACACAGTCTATCAGACCTTCTCAGTGTCTCACATAAACAGTACAGTATGTACTGTTATGTACCAACTATGAAATGTGTGCATTCGCACGTGTGTGTGTGTGTGTTTTGTGTTAGTGTATTGGGATTGTAGAGAGTCAGAGGAGGTGCTCATGTCCTCTGTTGACATGTTGTTCCATGTCCTCTGTTGACATGATGTTCCATGTTGACATGGAAAGATTATAGGAAAATATTGTGTCAGAATCATTTCTCAATACCCCCCTCATAGATCAGAGTTCATGGGGGTGTCTAAGAGGAGTACTGAGAAACATGCCCAGCGGAGCGGACCATAAATCAGCTTAGCGGGGTGAGATTTGATGACAAAGATTAAACGGCTGTAAAGGACACCCTGAGCCTCAGATTCTTGCAACTGTCATCAAATACCCGCTAGGCCATTAACAGGTCACGCAGGCCTAGATGAGCTGAGACTGCAACACCCTCAACCCCCCTGTGGTCTTGCCCCTGCCCTCCTCACCCGCTGGATCCCCCTCCCAAAACACCCCGGTGCACAGGTGCACTTCCAGGAACAGCAGCAGGGCAATAGAGCCTCTCTCCCCCAGTCCTACCCTCAGTACTCTGGGAATCTCTCCTCTCCTCTCCTCTTCTCTCCTCTATTTCTTTCACAATCAGAATCACAAAATCTCCCTCCCTACTCTATCTTTGAATACTCCCTGACATTTGTTTGAAACCTTGGTAAATCCATGGCTCCTCCAGGTGAAAAACATTGAAACGCATGAGCATGATATCAGAACTGGCATTAATTGTGAGCACAAGAATGTACGCTTCACTGAATGATGAACACATAACTTCATAATCATTTCAAAATCCCTGCTTTGAGGCAACGTTTTCTGTTTTCCGTCATTTAAAGATAGATTTGTCGCAACCGCTATTTGTAATTCTAACATGCTGCTCATCAAATACAAATAGACCTCTTTTTGCCTTTGACGGTTGAGTGTTGGTTTGCCAAACCTTAGTCTGAGCTCCAGGGAACTTTCCTGTCGCTGCCCAACATGACCTCACCTGTAGACGTCCCAACTCGTATGCTTGGTCACGTACAGCAGGCCACAACTCCCCTCTGAGCACGATGAATCACGTGGTCCCGCCGCTGGCCCATATTTTAATGCACACTTCAATCACAAAGGACGCTAAAACCACATAACTGGCCTGTATGGAAATGCTAACTTCTGTGTTGAATGCTTTTGCGTAGCCAATCCCCTTGGGTATGAAAGGGAGTACGGTGTAGAGGAAAGATATGGTAAATACGCTTATTTCACTTTGGCCAACACTCACTTTTTGAGAACACCAGAGGCCATCATACATGGGGAACATTATAAGGCAGTTTTTCCAACCAACAGCATTATGTTTTCATTCTCTACAGCCCTTTAATGTAATCCACACTGACTTTTATCCCATTTGCCAACCTGTTCCTGTGTGAAGGTTAGGGTTATCTCCATTACTTAAACCTCCCATGTATGGTCATGTTGAAGATAACAACAACAAAGTTGGTGTTGGCTGTTCAACAAATTGAAATAATGTGCTGTATGACCGGAAAGGTCGGAAGTGGTTGTAATCACCAAAATCTCCACCAAGCAACAAGGTGGAAAATGAAGACTTCCCATTTCAGACTGTCCAAAAGTGTATGTGTGTGTGCGTGTCTGCAGACAGCTGTGTTGAAACATTGTCTGTGGTTCCTGCTAACTGAATGCTATCCATGCTAGGCTATGTTAGCTTAACTACCATCACAGAGCAGTTCATAAACATGAGCTGACTTCATTGCTCATCACTTACATGACAACATACATTATATGTATAATATATAAGCCTAAAGAACCAATGGATCATTCTTTCTTTCTCCCTCCCTCTCTCTCTTTCTTCTTTCTCCCTCTCTCTCGCTCTCTCTCTCTCTCTGTGAGTCTGTGCTAGTGCTATGCTTGCATGCATATACACACACACATACATACACTAGAATTATGACTGATATCATGCAATAGGCTTTGAATTGATGCCTTGGAGCCTTGGGGATATACAGTGTCATGATGAGATTTGGCAGCACTTCTGAGTGTTTATTTATGTGTGGCTGATGTTAACAGTAAATCAAAGCATTCTACTGAAGAAAATAATAGATATCAGATTTACATGTAACATGTTGGAATTCATTTTGCTGTGAAATTAGTTGTGATGACACATTCAAATGCCAGCAAAACAAGAAAAAAAACATGGCTGTCACTGTTAGAAAACCACATCCTCCATTCCCTGAGAACACCCCCCAGTATATAAAATGTAGGTTAGGGGAAACAATGACATGAGCTTGAAGAAAGCAGATTACTGTTCCACTGATGGTCACTATCATCACTGTTGCTCTTACAACTATTATATTTGAAGAAAATCATTCCCAGGGGTTGTGAACTTATGAGGAACCTCCCCTGTGCTTGTCTGTGGCAGGTGATTGCTTTGATTGGGCCACTCAAATCTAAAGGGAGCTACACACACATATAGAACAGACGTACATTTCCCATTCATTTCTACCATAGGGAATTTGATCATTAATCATAGCATTACAAAGTAATGTTTATTAGCATTAGAGGTCATGACTCAGCTGGTAGCTGGTTGGCTTGGTTCAAAGCTTAAAACTGTTTATATTGGGAGAAAATGAGAAAATGAACGGGAAATTTACTTCTGTAACCACTGAGATAGGGGGTGGTTACGTTTCAGCTCTATACTTGTGTGCACACGCACACACACACACACACACACACACACACACACACACACACACACACACACACACACACACACACACACACACATATATATATGTCCTGTTTTCTACTTTGCCCTACTGTCTGCCCCCACCCACCCACAGGCAGGGCAGGCGGATTGTGTGACAAATCTGTCACCTCGGCACCTGGTCGCACACAAGTGTTAATATCCCCACCTCAGCTGGGAATCACTGGACCACTGACACCATGCAGGAGTGTGTGTGCTTGTTTGTTTGCTTGTGTATGTGTGTGTGTATGTGTGTCTGTGTGTGTTTGTGTGTATGTGCTTGTGTGCATGTATAAAAAGCTCTGCAAATCAAAGCTATATTTGAAATGAAGTAAGAATGAGAAGTGCTAGCTAGCTACTGGTGTGCATATTCTATGATCTTTTGATCATGTTTTTATTTTGTTTTGTATTGTATATTATCATGTTATAGTTATTTTTCTTGAGTTTTAAGTAACACTTGCCATCCTCTGGGGTCAAATATACATGATTTTTTTCCCCATGTATTGTTTTCTATTCCCCAAATATGTTTATGTATTTATAGGCAAAAGCCTATGCAGATGCTTGTAGAGGTGACAGCATGAATGTGCATGTAGGTATCTGGGTTTGTGTGGTACAGATGCACCAGGTGGGGGTCCCCTCATCTGTCACTCAGAAACAGCAAGCCAATCATTCCTGTGTTCTAAAATAACCTCTCCTCCCCCTTTCCGTTCTCTCTCGCTCCTCTAGCCTTCCTCCTCTCCCCTCACATGTGCTCTCGTCTCGTCAGCACCTCTCACCTTCAGAGTGACAGGAGAGAACTGAGGGGGGCAAGAAAAGCTGAGGAGGAAGTGGGCAAGAGAATTGTCGAGGCAAAGGGTGAGGCTTGGGGTGAGGTTGAGAAGCGATGACAATTCAGGAGAGGTGAAAGATCAATTAGAGAGTACATCAGTGCACAATTAAATCAGTAGACCTTATTCCCATGGTGGCCATCATGCAAAGGTCAGGAATCTGACAAACATTCAAACAAACAGATTCCCCACTGAACAATGTATTAGAAACGAATCGATCTTAGAAATCTGGAGGGATCTAGGTTCACATATTAAGGTAATACTTTATTTGGCCCACTATAGCTAGTTACCAGAATGTAACCTAGGTTACTAGCTAGTAGCCAACTAGCCAAATTCATCCCTGTTAAATTCAAGCAGTTGTTGTAATTGTTTCCTGAGATTGCTAGCTAATTTCAGAACTCATAGGTCTATCTGAAGATTGCACTGATGTATGTGTTAGAAATGCTAGAAATGCTAGTTTTGTATATATGCCAATCTTCCAGGTACAGTTTCCCACCCAGAGTGTGACATCAAAATGGCTAAGGTCAATGGAGAGAGAGAGAAAAAAAAACAGGATTAGACTGCAGTTTTTCCCATTTGTATTTTTGAAGCAGTGACCCTAATAGTGCTCTGGGTGCATTCTCAGACCTAGTCACCACTCCAGTTCCAGTTGAAATTGCTCTTAATTGAATGCATATGCTATTAAGACAAGCTCTAAACATTGGACCCATGTCTATAATTTACTGGGGAGCCATCAATACAAAAAAAGAGTCTTTTTCTTGTTTTCACTATGGGGTGCATAGCCGCTGACTGAATGTGGGCGACACACAGGGCTTTGTTTAAATGGTACATTTCTAGGGCCAGAGAAAAAGCCAGTGCTTATGTTTTCACTGTCCTCATTTCATTTCAAATGTATATGTGGGCACAAGGTAAGATAAAAAATGTCATACTAAAATGGCATCCAAACGTTTCCCTTTGTTTTTACTTGGTTTTTGGAGTCTTTGGTTAGTGTGCTTGTTCAGGTGTTAAAACAAGTTCACATTACAAAAGGTTCAATGACAGCAAACAGCAAACATTTTTGGAAAACCTCGGCTTAAGTTTGCAATAGAGTGGTATGCACTGGGGTGGTGCGGGGGGGTCAAATCTCAGGGATTTAAATGAACTTTGAGACTGTGAGGTCACACACTCGCTGACAACTCAACCACCTGTTGCTACACACACACTCTCACACAGACATGCATGCAGACACACACAGGCACATCCGCACCCTCACACACAGCCAAATTCACCACACACCCTGTCTCGTGTGACTGGTCAATTCAACAGACTTGTAGATATATGCTTACATGGCCATTACACAATACCAGTGTGAATGTGTATTTGTTTATGTGTGTGTGTGTGTGTGTGTGTGTGTGTATCTGTGTATCTGTGCATGTGTATATGTGTCTGAGAGTTGCTCTCTCTACATTTGTCCCTGTCTCCTGCTGTATATTTCATTTCTCAGGCATCCAAAGACTGTGGAACAGTCTGAACCTTTGACTGCTTTATTACACACACACACACACACACACACACAACATACTCTGACCACACCTAGGGAAGCATACAGCCAATCTTGCCTTCACACAATAATGATATATTATATATGTATTTGATAATTGTAATTGCTGTATTAAAAATGTACAAAAGACTATTAAAACACACTCACCCACACACAGTTGCATTATTCATTCACAGAAAATCTTGCAAACTAGTGAGATATTGATCATATATAATCATTGTGACATGAATAGATATATTTTATTTGGCTCAAAAAGGTCTAGGAACATGTTAATGTTTTAGGCCAAAAGGTGTGCTGATATAGCGTGTGCTTGCAAAGAAAAGCTTTTCAGTCGAGTTCAGGGTTGGCTGTGGCATACCTGACCCAGTCTAATGAGCAGAAGCAGGTGCATTGAGGTTTTTAAGTGCGAAGGGTCACATAGCCCTTTATATACACAGCTCTCCGTTCCCCCCCTTCCCCGCTATATACAGAGTCGTTACGAGGAGCTACGACTGCTTTGTGTCACACAAGGAAAGATGTACTTTTGCCTGACATGTCTGAGCGACATACGCGTACGGCTGCATCAAGTAAAGGTCTGTCAAACCACAGACGTAGAATATGTGAATCGATCAATCAGTCCCATTTCATCTGTGAAGTATATCAGAGTAGAGTCTCCAACACCTTTTTGTGTTTACAGCTTTATCGTCGTCAGCCAAAAACTGTCAGGGGAATGCCTCCCATGGTCTCTCATGGCCTGGATTCTGTCATGCCAATATTTTATGTGCAACGTGCTCCTGACGCGTCACCATCTGTCAGGTCTATGAAATCCGTTAACAAGTGGTATTACTATCTGGACTCTACCGACAAGTTTGTTTTTACCAAAGACTGGATTGAGAATACCATGGCATGTTACAAATAACAATTTTAAGAGAATTAATGAAAGGAATCATTTTAGTCCATATATCCCTTAGAAATAAGTTCAGAAATCAGGTCCAGTAGTTCCGTCCACAGTGGGCAAGATTTCATTGATTTATAAGCTGCTTGGGGGTGGGGGCTGCTGTCATGGGTTGAAGTGCTTTGAGGGTCTGGGCCAGCCCAGTTTCTGCCCAGTCTTACTTGGCCTCTGTTTGCGTGGATCTGATCCATGTTCTGTTCCAGTTCACTCATTAGGTTACATTATTTGGATTCCTTATCTGAAGCCACAGTTTCTTCCTTTAGCAACCACTGCAGCTGCATCCCAATGCCTAAGACACTTATGTCCCAAAGAACTTGTTTCAAAAATAAGAACTTGGTAAAAATATTTCCTCTAGTTAAAGGAGCTTAGACAATCTCTTTGTGCTCACAGAAACAATGGCTTGAGCTGTCATTCTTTCTTCTCAGTCTTTGTGTCTCTCTAGCCATAGCTCATATGGCTGTTCAGCTCGTGGATGATTCATTTGTACAATGTTCTGAACCAGAAACAATTTATACCCATTCCAGAATGTCATTCTGTTTCCATGACAACCCCAGAGGTCAGGAGTCATGTTCAGCCCATGTGGGCGGTGACCTGTGAGGCCCCACCTCCTGGCTGGCTACTGGCCAATCCTAAAGTCCGTGAGTCAAACAGGAAGCCTTGCTGACTTCCACTGAGCATGCCTAGACTGTCCGTTAGCGTCCCGCTAGGGGAGGAGCCAAAGAAAGGGCTCTGATGATTGGCAGCAGCAGCAGCAGCCATTTTATCGGGGCTGGCAGCGAGGCGTGGTGAGGGAGGGAATGTGTAACCATAGAGACTGTACGGCGGTGTGTGGAGGCGGAGACCAGCGTAACCCTGTGTAGAGGGGTTTGGTAGATAGCCAATTTGAGAAGCAGGGAGAGGCAGGGAGCAAAATCCTTCACCCTCATAGGTTGAGGGGCCTCTGGGAGGAGGGAATGGCTCCGGGGGATTACTGTAACGATGGAGGGGGTGAGTAGGACGGCTGCAGGTGTAGTCAGGTGGGCTGAGAGGGCAAACCTGGAAAGGGGAGGAGCACGGAGATGAGGAGAGCAGGTGAGACGATGCCCCAATACCTCCATGGGCTCCTGGGACTCCTACAGAAACACAGAGCAACAAAAAAAAAAGTGAAACCCACTTCTACTTATTTTCAGTATCATGAGCAGCCCTTAGGTATAGCTAGCTAACTATACCTTGTTTGGCCATGCCAGGGATGTCCTCAAATGTGAGTGTTCGCAGAGATGGACGCCAGAATGCGTATGACTCTACCAGAGCCTCCAGACCCATCCTGTGAAACAGAGCAAGATTTTCTCACTTTAAACAGAATCTCCTACTCACAATATTCTTTGGTCATTGACGCAGCAGTGCTGCCCCCTCCCAGCATGCCTCACTGTGTCAGACATTACGGCAACCACCTGGCGGCCATCTTAGCTGCCTGCGGGGCCTCTCTCACTGTCTCCATGGAGACCACAGGTAATGAGGGGCATAAACGCCACATTGCGATTGGCCGCCGCCAGTCGGGTGCTCCAAGGTAATTGCTTTCACACGGCTTTTACGGGCGAATCAGGACGAAGGAGCAGGAAGCCATGCAAGGATTTATGAGGTGGGGCTCCCCTCCTTCCCTCCTCCCCTCCTCCGCCATCTACCTCTCCCTCCTTTCCTAGGTGGGGCAGAGGGCTGCTGTGGCGGGGCAATGCGAGTGCTCTGTTACCCCTCGTTAGCGTGAGGATAAAAGTCCTCCCCCCCGCGGGGTCGTAGCCACGGTGATAATTTAGACAAGCTGCCCCGAGCGGCTCTGTGTGCTCCAAAGCAGCCTATCAGAGCAGGAGTTTATTTAGCAAACTGCTTAACTCTTCCTGTAATATTTAAGGGGAGTTTTTTCTTCCTTCCTGAGTTTAACTTTTAAAGGGTTAGATGTCAGGGTCCCTCGGTTACCCAGGTTGCCTTTCTGTGCCTTCCTCTCTCTCAAATTTTCTGTCACACATTCTCTCCCTCTCTCTCACTCTCTAGCTCTCCCCCTTTCTCTCTCCTCCTCTCTAATGATTTCTGTGAGGGCCCCAGGGGAGTGGCTGTTTGGAGACTGTTGGAGTTTTACTGCCATGTTGTTTTAATGCTGTGTTTATATATATGTTTATAAATGTGTTTATATAGATTTTCATCAGGACACTTGACTTTTATTATTCTGCTGTTGATGTTTATGTTCCTGTGGCTGGCTAGAATCTGACGCTCCATTTGGGGCTGCTGTCGAGGTTACATTTTTCCCTCTCAAACTCTGTGTCCAGTGTGTAATTCTAGAAATTAACGTAGCTTTAAAGTTAGCACATTTAAAAGAAAATGCATCACCAATTAATATGATGAATTCATAATAATGTGTAATAGTCGTTGGAATTGTTGTTTTTTTCCCCTCCTTCAAAACAGATTTAATGGTTGGTTTTCCATTAGAAAAAAAACCAAATACATAGCTTTGCTCCCCATAAAATGAGATTGCAATAGCTGTGACAAAAACCACAACCAAGCCAAAATATATAAAATATATAATGCACCCATGCACCCCACATTTCCCCTAATACACCAGATAATGTGAAAATCTCTGCGGTCAAAATGAACTCACCGGTTTCTGCCAGAGTCTCTGAAGCCTTTGGCAAATGGGTTTCTGTCAATTTTCAACCTTGTAATCTGAAAAAGCCAAATAAGACTATTATTTCCTAAAATTCATATATTACACAGTCCATGATTATATGAATTTCCTTGACATAAAAGACAGAGTTTTCCAACCAAAATGATTTGCATTGCCTGTAATCTTTTAAGCAGGTCTACTCATGTACAAAGTTTAGTGATATTTGTATGTGTGTTTGAGCACATGTGTATGGTGTGTGCATATGTGTTTGTGTGTGTGTGCACATTTTTGTATGTTTTATGTGTCTTATTTATTTACGTGTCTTATTTGTGTGTGTGTCCATGCACACATGCATGAAATATCTGTGGGCCTGCCGTGGGTCTGCCCAGGCTGTGGGTGGTGTGTAAGGTCCAGCTCTCTGACCCGCGTCCAGAAGAACTTTTATAGGCATCGCCACCATGTTCTGACATCATCATAATCCTTTGCTGTGGGCCAGCGACCGGAGCGAACTTCCAGCTTCAAAGCTCACACTGACTGGCCCAGTAAAACAATCCAGAAAAACCAGCACCCTCCACTAATGGACGATACTGACTTTTAAATTTGGTGGTGTTAAAGTCAAAACTCAAGTGAAGTAGAGGTACTTCAAAAATGTACTCAAGTGGAGTACTCCAATGAATGAGGAGGGGCGGCATCCTCAAACAGAATATGTATTGTGCCTGTTTAACTATTGATTTTCAATGAAAGGTAAGGAAAATTGCTGTATAGGCCTAATCTTGTTTTCCTAACCTCTCTTCTATTATAACAAACACAGAAAAGGCACTGTGGTGTGTGCAGTTGGCAGCAAAACAGGTGAAATGTGATGACTGCCCAGAATGTATATTATGATTGGTCAGAATCTATATTACTATTCTGTTTTTCTTTCAGATTCTGGTTTTGAACAAAATGTCCAATAAGCTTTTCTCAGTATATTTGGTCACACGGTCCCTTAAAACACCACACACTATTGTTCGCTGTCTCTGTTCTACACACACACACACACACACACACGCACATACACATTCCCTCTCTAAGAGGAATCTGTCTCTTAGGTGTAGAACAGAGCGGGACATGGTGCATGGTGCTTGAAATACTGTATATGGTGAGAGAGTCAACATGTTTTGTTATACTCCGCTGTAGCCTACAGAAATTTGCTATGTGTTTATCAGTCATTCTCAGTAGTCTAGTAAACACAAACAGTGCAAGACTAAGCTGCAAAACAAACAACAAAGTCTGTAGGCAGCAGGGGAGCGCAGCATTTGCAAACTCCTCTGGGTACAATTTCTAAAAAGGTATTTGGGCCAGCAGCACATAAGGCCACAGCCTGGCTAATTTGGTGTGTTCGGTTCAGCTGGTTGTGTTTGTTTTAAGTTGGAGCGTGGTTGTGTGGAGGTCAGCCAGGCTACCTGTTGGTTCTGGTATGCGGTGACGGTGGTGAATACAGTCTCGGGGAAGGAGAAAGTCCTGGTGCCTTCCCCTACAGGGACTACCCTCACTGGGGACAACTCCTCCCCATACTCCTTACGGATTACATGGACCCGCGGCTGATACTTATGCATGGAGTGCAGAATAATCTGAGAAGGGAGGGAAAAAATAAGCAATGGAGGCACAAATTACACAGCAGCAGAATTACATGTTATTACAACATTACATTGACAACCATAAAATACACTCTTGGCACACACACACACACACACACACACACAACCATGTTATGTATCCACTAAATCTCATAATGGGTTTTCCCATCAGAACCAGTCACCCCAGAGGAAGCTTCTCACATTTTGATTTCTGTTTTTAACAATTTCAGAATAGTGAATTAAAATTGTGTTATTATTAAACTAATACTCCTTTTGATGAGATTATGAATATGTTTTTATTATCACTTTTTCAATTTCCTGAAAGGCAGCATGAGGTTTTGTTAGTTTTTTATTGCCTTTAAGAATGGGATTTTCAATTCATATTTTACCGTCTGTCTGCCGTGATAGACCCTTAAGAAATTAATAAATAACTATAGTAATCCTGTAATACATTTATAATGATAGCATGCAAATGTCACACCAAAACTATACGTCTATATAGGAATATTATAGTGACCCCATAGGAGATACAAAATACGATCAAGTACGATAAGGTCACTACAAACTCACTAATGACTATCGCAGGCACACTATAGGGAATAATATAGAGTTATTATAGGAATTTTCCTTTGGGTACTTACGTGTCCCTGGTCGTCCAGCTCGTTGTTCGTCAATTTGAGTTTGTCGAAACTGACTACCTGACGCATCCAAGTCTCTCCGGAGGCTGGGGAGTCCGGGTGGATGTACACCCTGGGCGGGACAGGGGAGTCCGCATTCCCCGCTACCATCCATTTGGAGCTGTGGTACACGTACCTTCACAATTTACAAACAGGTTGGTGAATGGGCATTTCTCCCTTCTGCTATTATTCATTGGCCACTGTGGTCCATACCTTCACAATCCCAGAGATACATAATACAACGGCGTGGGAGACTGGGCACCCACTTAGATACATGGGTGTCGCAAATACCTATATTTCATCCAAATTTGATCTTGTTGTTTTTTGCCACTATAATGGAGAGCAGATAGCAACCAAACATAGACAGAATTTAAATCTAAAAACAATCACACGATTCCCCTCTAAACTGTAACTGCGTCTGTCCAAGAAATTGTCACACAGACCAAATAATAACTTCTTCTCAGTCATTAGTCATTACTCCATTTTGCCCCCCAATTTTAGTTGATGGCAATTTTAGTTTTGGTGGAAAAATATATTGGATGCACGTAGCCCTAGGGTGAATTGACGTGCGTGCACAAAGAAGTGTGCACTTTGTGTTTTTGCTGTATTATAACGACATATGTTGGTTTGACCTTCCAGGGTGGAGAGGTTAGGCATCCAAAAGGCCTTTTCCAAAAGGGGCGCAAAACCGCCGTGACAAATCACCGGTGCCAAGCGTCATTTGCGGCTCTGAGAGCTGAGATTGCACAATGGGAAAGTCTTGGTTTCTCCCCAGCGGAGTATATATAGTCTAAATTAAGACAGCTACAACCTTAACGAAAAATCACTAGTATTCCCATAATATTCCTCCAGGGAATATTATATTGTGAATATCGTGTTACTCAGTAGTGAGACCGTTTTTTACTATTCCTATAATATTCATGATTCTACATGTATTTTGATGTGATATTTGTATAGTACCATTCTAAAAATGTATTATAGGATTACTATAGTTCTTTTTCGTGTGGGTTTGTACAGCCTGTTTTACCATTGGCATGAATTGTGCGTGTACGTGTGCGTGTGTGTGCATGCGCGTGCAGGTTTCTCACCTATATCGTTTGTTGTCCACGGGGATTATATCCATGGCAATGTAATACTGCTGATGTGGGTCCAAGCCCGTAATCTTCACACGCATTGCGGGGAACATCCGCCTGACAGGAAAACCAAATAAATCATTTGCATTGGAGATTTGAATTGATCTACCGGCTCATTTCGTCATTTTAAATTCTTCAATAATCCTATGCCAGTAATACAAAAAGCAAAAATCAAGATGGACAAAGGATTACTACAGTTTAATATTTATATCAATTTTTAATTATGTAATAATTACCTGCTTAGGCAAAAGATTATAACAATGATTTTATAATGCACTAATTTTCTGCTTAGACTGCAATTGTAAGCTCTGCTTGCTGTTTTTGGCACTGCAAGTTTGATCGCCTTTTCTTATGGAAACAAGTCTGTCCTATCTCAGATAGCCCAGGTCCAGGCCTGCACTGTGCGGGTTGTTTCATTTTCCATGATAAAGTCATATCATGAAATATTCAGGCCTATTTCTGAATGGTTAAAGAACGCAGTCTAACTTTTCTCACTATAACGTGTCTGTCCCTACCGTCCAGCCTTGGTGATGATCATTTCCGTGCCAATCTCGTGGAAGCGTTTCCACAGGTCTGATCCCTGTAGGTCCACGCGTGTCTCTTCTCCGGTCCCGGTTACCGGCGCCGTGCAGAGGGGTCCGGGCTGCGGGCTCTCCAGCAGCGCGTCCTCGCTCTCCGCTGCACCGGAAGATGAAGGATTATTGGTGAAACATTTTAAATAAATGGGGGAAATTACTTTGCTTCCGCTTAACCCATCCACATGATTTCCTTACCAGGCTAGACATTTTTGTTAAATGATAGAAAAGACACAACACTACAGAAACAGAACAATTGTAATATATAATACAGTTTAGAGGGGTACAAAAATGAAGGCAAAAAAAATTCCCTGGAGGAATATTATAGGAGCATAGTTATATTATAGTGATGCACAAGAAGATAAAAAATACCTTCAAGTATGATAATGTCACTGTAATTCAACTATTGAATACCACAGACACACTATAGGTCCCTATAGGAAATTGTAGAAATATTATAATAAAATTTTGAAAAATAGGATACGGTACATTCACTTTTCAACACACACACAGATGCACTCGTCCCTATAGGATCGTTATAGTGTTTTTTCGTTAGTGAAGGCCTGTGTTTGAATCTGTGTCTTAACTGGTGGGACTATTAAGAAAACAACACAATAATAGTGTTGATGTCACTATCCATACCGCTGTTGCATTTGTGCTATTCAGCATAGGCTTCGCCAAGTGTTAGAATTGTATAGACATTACGCATGGGCCTAACAAGACCAAACTATAACAAGTGCAGGCTAAACTTGTAACAGTTTAATTCCTAATTTGTTATACCCGCTCGGTTTATGCTTTCTGCAGGCCTTGCAGCATCCTTTCCGTGGCCGTTTCCCTGCCTTTATACTCTGCTAATTGGCGTGTTTATGATTGCAGCAGAACTCATAAAGCGTCTCACATTAGTCACGCTCACACCACTCATATTTACTAGACCAGTGCCATGATATTATATCACATTTCCACTGTGTCGGTCTGACCGTAGCCTATCATTGTTTTGTTTTATAGACTAGATATTTTCCATTCTACAAATATTGGCTTTTCCTGGGCAAGATGAAAAGGAGATCGAGGAAAATAACACTCTCATGTTCTCATGCAAAAACAAATAACAGCAAATAAGCACAAAAAATACATGTTTAAATCCTTACCTTTGGTTATACAATTTATGGGCTATCAAATGAGTAAGGCTGTTACAGTCCCAAAGTTGTATGGCTGGTAGACTCAAGACAATAGGCTCGATCTAATCTAGACTTGATTTGAGATGTGTCATTATTATTATTATATTATTATTGTTTTTATTATTATTATTATTATTATTATTATTATTATTATTATTATTATTATTATAATTATTATTATTATTATTATTAT